>CAJRST010036666.1:2787917-2910858 GCA_907169785.1 Menidia menidia
GGGGGGGGGGGGGGGGGGGGGGGGGGGGGGGGGGCTGGAAGAGTCAGAAAAAAGGTCTTCTTCCACTCCACCTTCCATCGGCCCGGCGTCAGGGAGCAGAAGCCCCCCCCCAGAGCTCCGAAAAAGGAAAGGCCTCGTTATTATCTGCTGACAGACAGCGATATGAAGAGGACGGCACAATCACAATCCCAGAAACGGCCCACAGGGAGCAAATGCAGTTTAAGAGCCCCACTTCATATCCCAGAACCACCAGAAACTCTGCTCACGAATAAATCTGTGAGTCACGGCTCACACCAACTGCAGAGTTATCGTTTATTATAATTTCCGTTTCATTTTGTTATCGCGTTTTTTGGACAAAAGGGATCTGATTTAGCTCCTTTTGGTAAAAACACAGCACTCTGAATCAGTGGCTGAATGAGAGGAATGTTGAAAACCGCCGTTACGCTCAATATGTTCCCTGGTAAAAACAAAAAAATGAAATCTGCAAGTTCACAAAGGACATTTTCACTTTCCAGTGGATGACTGGAATCCATCCATTCCCTTTACCTGCTTATCCAAGCGGGGTTAACAAACGGGTATCGGTGGCTGTGCGCTATTGATCCCCCCAAGCTTTTCAGATGCAAAAAACATAGCCAGAACCTCTAAAACATAAAGCAAAGATCAAGGAAAAACTAATTCACCGGTCAGATATTTGTGTTTGCGGGCAGCTACCTGAGGCCTCGGCCCTGGAACGGCCGGACAATACCTAGAAAGCAGCCTACCGCTCTGGTTTTGGAGCTGCTCCAGTCAAAGCAATGGGGGGAGGTGAGTGGGAGGCAGTGAGGGGGGGGGGGGGGGGGGGGCCGGGATGGCCATCACCTCTCCTGCCCCGAGCCATGATGTAATGTATCAAAACAACAGAAAAAAAAAAAAAGCGCAGGTGCTCTTTTGGGAGGCCCAGTCGTTAATGTCTCCAACAGCGGCCCTCGGGGGCCGGGGCATCATTACATCACCGCCACAGCGAGGCCCCCCCGGGGGAGAGTCACACCCTCCAGCCCGGCCCCCCTCTTCTAAAGCTTTCTAGAGACAAACCTACCAATTAGTACCTTTTTTTTCTTTTCTTGTGCTGGCTAATCTAATGGCATTGATATTCAAGGCTGTGACAGTAACGCCAGGAGCCTGACTGGAGAATATCATGGATGCGCTGGTGTTTGTGCTAAACGCATTAGGCGGGGGGGTGGGGGTGGGGGCTCAGCTGGCGGTTGTAAACACACGGGGTCGGCCACGCATGGCGTTTTGCTCCACGGTGCAGAGCGCCGAGTCGTAAAAAGCTCATTACGGACGCATGTCGCACGCACACACACGCACGTGTGTCACGCACCACAACAGAGCAAATGAGGGCTATACGACAACACTAGAACCATTAATTCATGTATGCAAGATACTATGTCTGGAAATAAGTTTATGCTGCTAATTTGTACTGAGGTTAACCAAATCAAAAATAGCATTGAAGCATGTATGAAACACAGATCTCCAGAAGCTAGAGGTGATTTTATGCTTCATGACTGAAATTCAGTTCAATTCAATTCAGTTTTATTTATATAGCGCCACATCACAACAACAGTTGTCTCACAGCGCTTTCCAAACAGAGCAGGTCAGACCCTACTCTGAAGTTAACTACAGAAGCCCAACAATTCCCACCATGAGCAAGCACTAGGCGACACAGGCAAGGAAAAACTTCCTTTTAACAGGCAGAAACCTTGAGCAGAACCATGGCTCAGGGTGGACGGCCATCTGCCTCGGCCGGTTGGGGGTGAGAGAAAGAGAGGGCAAGAGAGAGAGGGCGAGAGAAGGACAGAGGGAAATGATAAGTTAAGCCAGATAGCTTTTTTTTTAGGGGGAAACAACATATGTCTTCCCATGAGACAAAGCAAACTAACAGAACTAAAGATCTCCAAACATACTGAAGAACGCCTGCATCCCACCAGACAAAAGCCGTCCACTCCAGAGCACATCGGGGCTTATTTTTGGGGCTCGTTGCTTAGGAAACACGACTTCTCGTGGACTTTCGGTGGACATTACGGGATCAAACTCACTGGCTTTGATTTATTGATCCGCGTCTAACCTTGTTCTGTGAATTTGTTTGGGAGCCCAACAAAAGCCCCACGTGGAGCCGGAACATTAATCAATGACATCAGTCCCATTACGCCGGCTCTAAATAGCATTGTAAGAGCCAGAAAGATGATCTAATAAAGAGACTCCGTTTTCATAGCTGCTACGGCCCGGGGGGATTACTTCATTTTTCAAGCTGTTGTCACCTGCGTGCTGTTCTGAAAATAATTTAATAGAAAACGCCAGCGACCGGGGCCCGCCTAAAAGATTACACTTGTAGGTTCATGAGGGCTAAACATCCATAGCGCTCCGTGCACCTGAGACAAGGAGCATCAATCAGGAGGTGGAATAAAATGAGATGCTTTCAGAGAATGAGCGGTGGAATTGAAAAGTTCATCAGTAACTTCAGGTTTCCGGATCAAGTTATAGACTAACGGCGGAGGGTTATAAACTGGAAGTCTTTTAGAAAGCGCTGGGGGGGGGGGAGATGGAGCGAGTCTCTGAGGGGCACGTTTCGTGCTTCTGTTAGAAGGTAATATTTAACCAGGGTGGTATGAAGCAAACTGGAGAGACGGCATTTCACCATCAGTATATTTAGACGATATATTTCAGTGGGTCCTAAGAGCTGACTTACACAAATGCACATCTACTGAACTATTAATAATGTCGCTATTTCTCATAGAAAGACAAGATTACATTTTAGGGCTGATTAATAGAGAGATTAAGGTCACTGTTCCGAGTCCTGACCCGTGAGGCTCTTTGCTGAGTGATATTACCAGATATTGCAGGTCTGACCCACTGACAGCCTCCATCCTAAGCTCTGCTCGCTGACCCTATGTAAAATATATATATATCTGTACTCTTTAGCTCTTTTAAAGTTGAACAGTAACTCTGCAGCAACTCAACAGGGTTTTCTCTCATTTCGGGTGACTTGGAAAGAAAAAAAACACAAAAACACTTTATTATATCCTGTTTAAACTTCTGAAATGTTTCGTAATACGGATTCACTCGTTTCCATTTTTCCTTTTCCATTCGAATTCACTTAAACTTGCTTTCTCTCCGATTCTCTGTTAACTTTCTCCCACAACTGAACAATTTGTGCCAAGAAGTTAATCCAGAAATCACTTATGTCAAAGGAAATTTGAAAAGCAACTGGAGCTATATCACAATTAGCTCAACATTACTCATCCACATGGGTTTAAAAGTTCTATAATAGTGATCTTTTATACCTAAAGAGTTCACCACATTGTATAACTCGAAGAAAAAAGATACTCCTTCGAGGAATCTCTTTTCTTCAAGGCCCATTAGCCGTTATCCAGTCAGACCAGTCGGTCAGATTTTCTTATCGTATCGGTAACATCTCACATCAGCCCAACACTGAACGATAAGGCCTGTCTACTGTTAACTGTTTAGGCTGATTTCCATCACATTTATGCGACACAAACCGCCCCCCACGCAGGACCATGCTATCGCCGCCGTGCAGGCTCATTACCATCCGAATAAATGTCATCTGTCAAGACTTTTCAAAAACTCTCAACTCTGGGAAAAAAAAGGCCTTTGAATGTCAAAACTGACATGAAAGGCATCAAATGTCAGAAAGCGCGTTCTTTTACGGCTGGTAGGAAAACGAGCCACGGCCGGTAAAAGCTTAACCGAGTCTCTACGCTTAACACAATTTCAGGTGGATTACCGAATGTGATCTTTCCAAAAATATCTGCTCCATTTCCTTTAAAGCCAATCGTTTGATATTTGGCTAAAAATACCTACACACACCGATAGTGCCTTTGTTGTTCGTGCTGGGAAAGAGAGCTGAGCCGTTCCATTCAAACGGGCCATGGAAACTTTAAATGCAGCTGCAGATTCATACACTATAAACACTGCAGGAAATAAAGGAAAGGTGTTTTTTGTCATTGCAATAACAGGGAAATATGAATATATATTTTTTACTCTGGGAAGATGAAAAATATGCAGATGGACAAAAACATGCACGATGCTCTGCTTCTCTAATCTTTGCAGGTCCTGCACGGTTGTCCATTCAGAAGCAAGGCTTTTGTTATCGCTGCAACGCTGAAGCCGAGCAGGCTGTCACAAAGGACAGCTCTAAAAATAGAGCCCGGCGCGGCTGCTGCCGAGAGTGGCAGGTTTGTTCTCTCTGCGTTTATCAGCAGGTATGACTGCTCAGCCCTTTGAGCTCTGATCTTTCCAACCACTCCTTAATAATCCGTTTTCTGCATGGACACTGCGGGACGTCGTGATAAAATGCTCGGAACGCAAACCATCCGGGCATTGCTGCTAAATCCCAGGACGTCTTATTTTTTGGGAAGTTTTTCTATATAAAGCAGCTTTGTGGTGTTTAAATGATCACGATTAAAGAGAAATCCTCCGGTTTTCGACGCTGAACGCGGACCACACCCCCACAGCAGGGATAATAATAATCTAAAGAGCCTAAAAACAATATCATTATCAACCACATCGACAGAGAAAGCGTGCAGCTCAATCAGCTAAATTGTTAGCATTATGTCAGTTTACGGGCCCCAAGGCGAAACCAGAGTGATGCTTATCACTCCGGTTTAGCGCCCGTCATTACTTATGGAGTGATGAAATGAGCTCTAAACAAACATCCTTTTTTTCTGCTCAAAAACAAGATACGCCCAATAGGAATTCATATCTCTGCTGCTGATGATGCGGTAATGGCACCGGAGTGTAAAGCCGGCTTCCCTTTTTATTGTTATCAGCAGCCGTGCCTGCAAACGGAAGGTGTTTATTAAAAAGGTCTGCTACACGCTACGGATAGACGCATGTGGAACACACGCAGATTAAACTACCAGCACCGGCACAAACACAGACAGCTAGGGAAGAAAAAAAAAAAACAGAAAACAGAACAGATGACACACTCACACACCACGGGAACAACACACAACAAGGACAATCGATACAGTACCTTGGGTTTATTGCATTCCTGGAAGCCAGTTTAAGGAGAGAGCCATGAAAAGAAGCAGAGGAGATGAAAGTTATCAAACGTGCCCACTTGCTAGTCGAGGAGGAGAACAATCTCAGGTGAAAGCTCCAGTCACATGTTAAAGAGAAAGGCACTCGGCACCGAGCATACGCTCGAATTATTATTCAGCGAAGAACAAGGCCCCTTTCCGTTCAGCATGCTGGCTGAGTACTGAACGGATCGCTTCAAAGGAGGACGCCAACCTCCGAGCAGGCAGCGAGAATCTAATTATGAAGGTGCTGAGAGTTTTAAAAAAGATGTTTTTTCTAAATTTGAAACCTCTTACCTCTAAAACCCTGGGGAGCAAACTGGAGAACAGCCCAGAAAGATCCCTTCAGAATAAATAATAATCCAGTGATTACAGTTCAGAAACAAACCACCGCCCCTTTTGCCCCAAAGACGTGGAGAAAGCACCAAAACACAATGGAAAATTCGGCATTTGGGTCTTCATCGGAGCTCGTATCGTCCCTCTCAATGAGGCAATTGGACGTTTTGTGAGCAGCCTTTTGAGGATGATGGCGGTGGAGTTTATTTCAAAGGGAAGCAAATTAACCTAAAGGAAAATGTACAATATAAGCTTGCGGTTAAGCCTTTGGGACGCTTACGCAAACTCTGCCCTGCACACATGCACAAGAACACAATTTAGAGGGAGTGCCGTTAGAGGCAACGCAGACACTAAGGTCTATTTTAACAAACACGATGCTGGGAGCTAATTAGATGTAGATGGGAATGTTTGAGCTCGATAAGCCGGGAGTAAACACCAAAAGAAGGAATACATCTAATCTCTATACTGTTGTTTCCGACAGATGTTGCTGTTGGGATTAGGCATACAAGATCCACTGTACTAATTAGTGTGCCTCAGAGAAGCTGGTGTGTGATGTTCCACTTGTTTCCAACGTTTGTACACAGCTGAGCTAACTGGCTGCTAGCCTAGCTCCACGAATGCTGTCAGTATTTTATCGACTGAACAATAAAATCTTTTCCGAATTTTGTGGAAAAGTTGCGACATTTTGTGTAAAAGTGACACCAAATCATAGGAGACTTCAGAAGGTGACAGCAGACGTTATTTTGGACTAAAAAAAAATCTATGGGAATATTTGAAAGAAATCATTTTCATTTTACAGGAAAAATAGGATTTTTGTGATACTAGTCAATGAAAACCAAAGATTCTTTTATGTTGGGAATTAGGGAATTGTCGGAAAGAAAAACTGTAAGTTTTGTTCTCATCAGTGGTCTGATGGAAGGAAGAAAAAGATCAAAGTTGGAGGAGGAAATGATGTCTTTGTGGCAGTCGGTGTTTGGCTGAGTGACTGACAGATGGAATCTGAACCAAGGCTTTAAGTGAGAAGCTCCATCAGAGATCAGAGAGGAAATGTGTGAGATAAGGTGCAAGATGGAGAGCGACTCAGAAGGGGTGATTATAAACCTTGGCGAAGGGGAATATAAAAAGATCAAGTGTGTGTGTGTGTGCGTGTGTGTGTGTGTGCGTGTGTGCGTCCGTCCTGAACAACACACAAACACAGGCGTCATCTCACTCCCAACACACAGGAGGCATGTGTTGAATCCAAACACTGGCCTCTTTCAGTGGCCCGATTTTTCCAAAGAAACAGAAATACACTTTAAATATTTATCGTCTTCATGAATCCAGAAATTGTCTGTTTGGTATCTAATGATGGAAGAACAAATGTAGTCTTAAGACCTCAGCTTTGCACCTTTTAAGGTCCAAATTTACAAATCCACATGTACAAAATGACCCTCTTTAGAGACAAGGACAGAAAACTTAGCTACTTAAAGCTCTTTGAAACATGTTTTATATTATGCCTTAAATCAGAAGCTTTTAATGTCAACCCAGCATATTAGAAAGTGCAGCCAAAAGTGCCAACTTTCACCTTCAAAATGCTGCAGAGGCTGCTCCTTTTCTCTGCTGAATCTCTGGTGGATCCACCGGCACAGGGCGGCGTTTGAGCGCAGCTATGCTGAATTACGGCCCTCTCATGTAAACGCTTTGATCCGCACGTGAAACCACTCTGCTTCTGCTCCCCGTGTAAGTGATGTCAGAGCGACACATCGCCTCTGATTGATCGGGGCGGAATGGCCCCCCCCTCCTGAAGCCACGGAGCAGCTGATGTCAGCTAAGTGGGACTATTTGGCTACTTCAATGATGCATTTATTATTTAAAAAAGAGAAAAAAAGCCTGTAAATCATGTAGCAGTTTTAAAGTCATACAAAAGATCAATCATCTAGCAATGCAGGTAATTGGTCGCATAGTGACACAGATTAAAAAAAGAGCAGGGTTTTAATGCCATGCTTAATATCTCAGGGCTCAAAACACCAAACTGAAGTCTGTAAAATGCAATGTTGAAGTGAACTTCATTAGCTAATGCACGTTAATGTTAATCCCACTTCAGTCCTCAAACTGACAGTAATTGGCCTAACGGGTCCAAACAGAAACACGTTGGTTTGCGTGGATTCATCTTCTGAGGCTGGAATCGGTGAAAACCAAAGAAAAAGGCCGACGCCTGGATGCCGGCTGTGTTACTGGCAGAGCTCCTCTGGGACTCCAAGCTCCGGGTCGGCATTATGTTTATACGTCAGCTATTAAACTGGCACTCTCCGGAGCGGCTCACGATGACTGTACGTGTTCAAAGTGTTAAGCTGGGGGGCGGGAGATGATTTGCGCGGCTGTTTGCGGGCACCCGGTGACCTCCCAGTTATAAAACAATCTCCTTCTTGGAATTAAGGCCACTGCTGCGGTGGGTTCAGGATCCAACGGAGGCGTTGGCTAACTGGTACAAAACATGTTATTATTGTGCTTGTTCTGGCAGGTTGTCCAACATAAATAAACATTATTATAATTGGTTTGACTTATTAACTGAATTTCTGCCATACAAATTGAGAAAACAGCACTATCTGTGTAAATATATATCTATATATAGCTATCTTCTGTTTCAGACAAGAGATGCCTGGTCAAGACAAGATGTTTTACACTTACAGTTGAATACAAAGCTCCACAGAGAGGGGACATCCAGCCTCATCTCTCACATGCATCACAGCACAGATTGTCACAGAAACAGAACTGGTTTCACCTAAAACTTCCCAACAGCGATAAACCTGATTAACTATCTGGCCTGATGGAGACATTTTGTCTGCTCAGTGCCCTTGTCGCATCGTTCGCCTCCTACATTTTCAATGCAGGACGGGGATTCTGAGTTGTGCCCGTCGCTCCAAAAGCTGGGGGATTAGCTTGCTATGTCAGCTTAGCATCTGCCCAGATTCAGCTCCAGCCCTCCGTCAGCGGCAGAAAAACGGCACCTCTGCTACATTAGCTCCCTCCTCTCCAGCAGAGCCCGTTGGGGACCGGTGGTTGCCATGGCTACGTCCCTCCCACCGGAGCGGTGGTGGAGCGAGCGGAGCCGGGTGCGTGTCGGGAGATGCTGGGCCATGAGAAAGTTCAGCGCGTGAAAAAACAAAAGCGTCCGGATTTAGGCTGGGTAGGGCGAGGAAGAGGAGGAGGAGGATGACGCTCGCTGCTTTTTTTCGCCTTTTACAGTGTGTTTGTTCCACGAAGTTCCGAGAAAGAAACGGTTCCGCTGACATGAAGCCCAGGGGAGCGCGGGGAATGAGGGGAATGCAGAGAAACTGTGCAGAACAGGAAACGGAGTAGAAAGTGCACACTGGGTACAAGCTTATTTTGTTTTGATTCCACTTCCCAGGGAAGGAAAGCACAGTGGGGAGAGAGCCTGGCCAACCCCACGGGTAACTGACCCTCCCAGCACTCAATCCCACTTGAAAAAGTCAAAGCCGAGAGCAGAACTGCTTTATCTTCAGTGCTTAAAAAGTCAAAAAGGTGACACTTTTTCTTCCGGGGCAGTTTATCTTTGCCAGTCCTCCTTTCATTTATCGATAGAATCACAGCAGCCAACATAAACAACCAAAAAACGACCAGCAAGCAATGGAGCGGAACCAAAGATGTTGTCTTTCTCACCCCCTTTCCCAAAGCTCTGCACCTGCAGCAGCTATAATTCAGCCTAACCGCTAACAGGTGGGTCAGATATTCAGCTTTGAGCTGCTGGTAGAAAGCAGACAGGGGTGGACCAGATGGTTTTTTATCTTCATCTTATAACTGGCAAAAAAAAGTCCAGTGTGTCAATAGCTGGAGACACACCAAGTTTGTACTGTAAGTTTTTTTTTTTTAAACCATTACTCTGGCTGAATCAAGTCAAGTTGTAAACTGTGAGCAAGCTGTAAATGAATCAATGCAATCTTACCTAAGATACGCAAGAAAAAGTGATGTGAACTGACATTGTTTATTCAGTCAGCTGACTGTGCTCAGTTTGCTCATGAATATTGAATAACTTTCTGCACAACATAAATATGAGAAAGGGCTCCATCGAGTCCGACACAGCAGAGAGGACACAGCAAAAACGTTCATTTTGGAGACAACAGTGACGGACAGAAGCAAAAGGACAGCAGTGCAGCAGCCTTTTTTCAACACGGGAGAGGAAAACAACAATCAAACGAGGGGACGGGAACACAGAGTGTCCCTGTTCCCCCCCACACAGGGAACAGGGACACCACAGCACAGCCATCTACGAGCAAAGGTTCAGCTGAAGGCGGCAGAAAAACGGGACAGACATCACCCAGCACAGAGCAAAAACTCCATCCCGAACAGGGACGCACCACACACTCAGAGCACAGCGAGGGGGGGGGGGGGGGGAACCGAGCGGGGGCGCGGGACGCCACTCACCGTGTGGTATCCCCGGGCTATGGGCGGCTTCCCGGTGGGGTACGGATCCACCGTGTCGATGATGGTCTGCCGCTCCCCTTTCTGGTTGATTTTCCGAAAGCGCCGGCGGGACTGTCTGTGCGAGGCTTGCCGCTGGAAGTATTCCTCATTTTCGTCCATATAGTCCACCTGGGGGCGAGGGGGAGAGAAGAGAGGAAATGGGAGTGACTGTTTGCGTCTTCGCGCACACCCCCAGAAGAAGAAGGAGAAGAAGAAGAAAAAATAAGTCATCCATCTTCTCCTCCCTGCCTCCCGCCCTCGTTGCGTAAAAATAGACGCGTGTGTGTGTGTGTGTGTGTGTGTGTGGGCCACACGATGCACACCTACGTCAAAGAGCTCTCACAACACAAAAAAGAGAGACGGGGAGGGAAGGAGGGCTGAGAAGGAGCTGAGGGAGGAAGCGATGGGGCAGAAAGTGAGGGAGTCGGGTGAAGTTGGACCTGAACCGGAAAAACCCAGCCCTCACGGTCTCTTTTAGGAGTACGAACTCAGTGAAATATCATTAAAGAGACACAAAACCCACATTTCAAATGTTACGGCGCAGGGGGGATGGATTCGTTTCCGTGTGGACGTATCTAGGGTGGCCATTTTGCGTTGCCGGGCGGCTTTGGCTGGTGATGGAGTGACGTGCGAGCGCCTAATGTTTGGGTGCGCTCCTCCTCGCCTCTCTCGCCACTTTCGCGGCGGCTTCACATTTCATGGCACTCCGCCGCTGGGATTACGCTGCTGAAAATCTCTCCTCGCCGCTGCCATGACAACGGCAGCAGAGCCGTGTGTGTGCGCGAGCGAGAGCATCAGAATTGCGATCGGGTCTCTAATTGCGGAGCCTGGGAGCCCGTACAGTACGGCCATGTTGGCTTTTTTCTGCCTGTGTTTAAAGCTGGAAGTGTGAGTTTGAGTCTTTTAGAAAAGTGGGGGTGGGGGGGCTTAACAACATGTATTTCTGGTCCAGCAGCATAAAGCCTCTCCTCAGTAATTACAGAGCGGGCTGGCATCCGTAATACCAAAAGGGGGGTATAAGGCCAGAAAGCGTCTGCAGCCAGCAGAACAGAGGCTGTTATTATCGAGGCAATTGTGAGCTCTGGTAGAGGTCCAGCTAGCGGAAGGCCTCCACGCTCACAGACGCAGTAATGACAGCGGGGGGATCCGCACAATGCTTATTTCGCACGCCGAGGAGAAGTGGGTCGCGTTTGATGTTTCCCTTTTAAAAGACGGATGACAAGTGGGGCTTGTTTGTACTCGCAAGAAAAGCGGAGGCTCTGGGCGTGTGCGTGCGTGCGAGCTTTAATGGTGGCAAAGGCAACGGCTGAAAGCAGAAGCACGGCCTGTGCGGAGCACTTTTTGACTGCTCAGTTCCAGAGAGCCGAGCCAAAACGAGTCGTGATGGCGTTTACAATTTATTTTCCAAGCTTCCCTCTTCTCAAAGCCATGTTTCATCTCTAAAAACAGATCAGATATTAAAAACGTTGATTTTTTTAGGCTTTGATTAACGAAATATGCCGAAATAATTCGATTTTTTCCCCTTTCAAGTCATAGATAGTCTGTGATTTATCAAGCCTGGGATCACAAATCTGCCGTAAACTGAACTCTACCAGTGTTTTTGCCACGTGACACGTTTTGGGCGTCGGGTTTTCAGGTCGGCGGTGTGAGCAGAGCTCAGCCTGCAGCTGCCTGAATGCGTCTTTGTGCCTCAGTTATGGTACACAGTCAGCTTTCAGAGCATGTCGGAGTGACATTCGGGCCTCGGAGAGCTTCTGCTCAACAGATGATGGTATTGTGCTGCCAGCTTCGGCCCCATGTGCCAAAGAAATATAATTTGTTCTCTTCTACTTTTAGAAAATACTTGGCTGGACACAAAACTGGAGTGGATTTCCTTCCAGCCTGTGACAGGGCCGCGTATTGCTGAGACGGCCGAAGTTCTGACGGGTCCAAAGAAGCAATACACAGCAAAGTGTGCCATTTCAAATGAAATATCAAAATTTGGAACAGCTATCTGGTCTTTGTGCGATTTGTAAGACGGCTGACGCGAACTTTGGTCTTCTGAGTCCAGTTTGTAGGAAAGGCTAAAAAGGGAATAATTTTTTGGGGCCAAAACAGCATTTAATGATGCAATCTGTACTTGCTACAACAGAGAATAGTTAGACTCAGAAGGAGGGGAGAGTTGAAGTGTAATCAATTAAGACATGACGCCACATATGAGTGGACTTGACCTAAAGTTTAAGGGAAATTCTTAATATTCAAAACATGTTAAAAAGGTGGGAAAAGGGCACTCACCACGATCATTTCTGAGGGTTCGAGGACGATGCACTCACATCCGCGCCGCAGGCTTCCTGCCGATCGCTTCCCAAAACTAGACAAAATGATGAGAAGATGAACAGATTTAGAGGCGAGATCACCAAAAAACCTGCAGAGCTCAGAGTCCTCGGCTCGGGAGGATTTCAGCTCATTTTCAACTTTCACAAGCTCGGAAAGATCCCCAAAGTTTGTGTGTGTCTATAAGGCGTTGTGCGGCATACCATTAAATGTATTAATGGACATTTTTGTATGGAATTTAACAGAGTGGCACTGAGTGGACAACTCCTCCTTTCAGTTTGGAAGGGGAACACTCGTCTCTGGAAAAGTCCACTTTTCCTGACGTCACAGTTTGTACAGTATCCTAACGAAGGCGGTGGGGAGGAAATATTAAACGCAGCAGCCACCGAAAACGTCTCCAAAGATGGCCGGCGGCCATGGAAACTCTGAGCATGTGCGGACCCGAGCGGTGGGACGGCGGCAGAAAGCCGCCTTTGTCCGCGCACCACCCCGCGACGGAGACACAAAGGCCTCCTTGTTTGTTATTTTTAAGCGTCTTTGGATTCAGAATGCGGCCCGTGTCCTGTTGGTTTTTCTCGCCGTTTCGTAAGAATAACTCAAGTGACCGCAGGAAGAGGCCGCCGTTAAAGTGTCGCTCTGCGTTGTGTAGGTTGGAGAGCTCTCTGCACCGCTGTCATTAAGGAGCTGTGGACACAAAAAGATCCTCCCCAAACCTTCTTTAAGTCGAAGTAATGCAAAAACAAAAAGAAAAGAAAAGAAAGTAAAATAGACATTTGAACATCAGCAATTGAAATGAAGCATTCTTTCCTTTAAAATTATTGTATTAAAGTGTTTTAAGAATGTTAAATAGGTTCATTTTTTTGTTTTCCTAAAACAAAGGTACTGAATATTAGCCTGTTGTTCTATTTATGACACATTTTGAATCCTAACTCTTAATTATCTCAACGTTTAGCTTAATCAACATCTCTGTGGAAAACATGCTCATAAATCAACAATCTAATGAGCATCAATTCACGGAATATCCCTAAATTTTGGGGATTTTTTCAGGATTTTTTTTTGCTAATTTCCTTACGCAGGCGTTCTGTGAGCGATAAAAAGGGAGAAAGTGTGTGCAGCTACCTGTCCCGAGGCTGGATCAGTCACCCGGGAGCAGAGCTGGGACAGAGCGGGTCCTGAGCGTTTTTCGGGGCTCAGGGCGTGCGCACTTCACCTGCCACTTTGTTCATATAAGCACATAACCATTTTTGTTGTGGTGCCTTTTATTTTCTGCGGGCTGATTTAGCTGGCTCTGCTCTTCTCTTTCCCTCTCTTTTCACCAGCCTTTTGTTGGCTTTTTGTGTCTTTTTTTTGTTTTGTCAGCTGTTCTGTTGTTCACCAGCCGGTTGTGCGAGACCAATTTGTGAACTTCGTGATTTAAAATGAATCGTTCCGCGGTGTGGAACTCGCGCTGGGATCCGGAGGCTGAAATCAAAGAGGGGGACAGACGGCGAGCGGCTGCCTGGGCCGCAGCACTGAGGGGGTTAAAGCTGATTGCTGCTGTTTGCTTTGCCTGAGCTTCTGTTTAATGCTGCTGTAAGTCTGCTGGTATCCCTGACAAACACGGGGCTGAATCTCTCTCCGCGGGGGCATAGCTGAGCAACACGCAGCGCTTACTCAGGGCTCTCAGTCCTGTGAGGAGACAAATGCCGTAATTCTTTCACAACTACTTTCCAGCACATCTGATTTATCAGCTGGGCAGCAGCTTCAGAGCGAAGAAACGAGCTCTTTTGATCTGCTTTTATGGACATTTGGAATCGCTACCAGCACCAGTGGTCATGGCGGGCCTCCCTTTGCCCTATTCTGATGCAGATTTTTTTTTTAAGGCGTCTCCACCCTCTCAGGAATCCCAAACACATCAGGCCACCAAATGCAAACAGCAAAGTGACATGTTCAATCATGTTCCTCCATTCCGAATTCAGTCTTTCAACCCTCCATTTTCCAGCAGACAAACACAGCAGGCAGAGTGCGATTTTGAGATATTTATGAGCTGTAAGATATTAATTCCAAAGTGCAGAGAGAGAGTGGAGGGTTATTTACCAACACGAGAAACTGGTGGGCATAGTTTTGTAACTAGTCAGAGTCACAAAACTATGCAAATGCAACACGTATTAGAAAACAACAAGACAAATGATTGTGTCTGTGACTGCCAGCATCACATGGCCCCACACCCACAGGACGTCTAATCCATGCAAAAGTTCATTTATGTATTGGCTGCAGTCACGATGAGCTAATCCAGCAGAGAGCTGTGACAATTCAATCGATGGAGAATCGAGTTGAGTTGGTGTTTGCTGTTACAAAACCGGGCCAGGAGAAGCACTGGATATTGTGCTACTCTTATTTTTTTCTTTTGTTTTAGCAGATAACTGCCGTGAAGTAGTGTTTCAGTTTGTTTATATATTGGCATCAGGGCATCATGGGTATATTTGATGACCTAAGAGGAGAATGAGTTGATACTAAGCCGACAAACAGTGCAATCACACACCACTCTCATCAAAACCAGCCTTTGCTTCTATGTTTAGCCTTTAATCCCATGTACTAAAAACTAAAACGACACGCTTGTCTCAATATCGGCCACTTTCAGAGCGCTTTTAATGGACCAATAAGACATTTTCCCTCTCCTATCCACTACATAAAGACAAATGAAGTTTTCAAAAATGATTATCTGCCGCATTTGCATCATTAGCCACAACACTGGCCACTTATCCGGCTTCAAATGGAACCCATGAGCTCCACCTGATTCCCTCACATCCCCCCACCCCCCTGCCTTGGCTGCCTGGAATTCCTCCCCCATTATACAACCAGCCCGGGCGTCTGGAATGTCATTCCACATGCATCGCCATTCTTTCACGCTGCTCTGCCGCGGCCTCAGATCCACTCTGCAGTCCGTTTGAACCCGGGCCGGGCCTAATCTCAATCACCGCTCTGATCTGGGTTGGGGGGGTCCACTCTAGTGAGCCATATAACTGAGTCGTAAGAGTGTGGGACACAAGGGCTCCTTTAAACCGCCAGATCCTGAAGGAAGACAAAGATTAAACAGCCTTGTTATGCAAGGTTTCAGACCCCAACGCAGACCCAGTGGGATTTAAAGTGTCAGCATGAGAGCTTAAGCCTCTTGAGTGTTTGGACACAATTTAGAAGTCGCTGAAAAAAAAAAACGCTTTCTGACTTTCTGGCCTGCAGCTTTCATCAGCATCCCGTCCGGGCTGCAGCTGACCGCCTTTGCAAAGACAAACAGAATTCCTCAGAGTGAGGGCCTGAAATAGAAGTGGACACCACGAGCGAGAATGTACCAATGACTCGTGACTTTTGCTTCCCAAAATACGACTTCGCCGACATTGTGACAGCCGCGTAAAAGAGGACTTAAGGGAGGGGGGAGCGCGAATCTGCAGGCTGTTTGCAACTTTTCCAAGATTCAGCGTAACATCAAGCATTTTCCCCCTCGAAATAACTTTGTTTCGTCTTTGTTTTGGTTTCTGAGTTGCCCAAAAAAGTTGAATCTGAGCCCTCTGAATGCAAAGAGCACACGCCCATTACTTCTAAACTGACAGATCCAAAATAACCCCCAAAAACAGGATTCAAATTCCAGAGTTCCAGCCGGGCTTTTTAACTTCCAACCACAAACTCTGAAGTGTTCAGAGCCCCCGGTGAGGTGTAGGCTGGTGTGTTTGGGTGGAGGGAGCCAGCAGCAGCAGCTGCTGTGGTCCGATCACTCACCCCCGACAATCCAAAGTGCTCCGGGCGTGACGCGATCCCTCCTCCTTAAAATGTTAGTCCAGAGACAGCCCTACAGACGCGCTCCGTGTCCCGAGACCCCGGTGCGACTGCGGCATTTCGTCCTGCACACGTCCCCCTGCCGCTGCTGCCTGAGATTTGTGTGTGTGTGCGAAAAAAAGCGAGTGTGTGCCTCCGAAAGTGTGTGTGTGTGTGGATCGGCTTATGTCCAACGGCTCTGCCCCCTCTCTCTCTCTCTCTCTCTCTCCCTCCCTCTGCTGCTGTAATGTGGGTCGTAGACTACTGCCAGCATTCCAGCGTACGACTCACTTCCTGCTGCAGCTACCAATGAGGGAGAGGCTGGACTCTGTGTTCTTCTGGGCGTGTGTTGATGCCGGGATTAGATCTGTCAGTAAATTATCTCGTCACTGAGCTCAGATTAAATTGGAAGTTTTACGCTTTTTAAGGCTGTTTTTGTTCTCTCCTCTCTAAAGTAGCATCAGATTATGTTTTTACCTCCCGTGAGATGTGTCAAATGTTGTTTTTAATCAATTATGAGCAGCTAAAAGTATAAGAAGATAAACATCCAATGAAACTGTGCAGCAAGATGTGGGGGGCTGTTCTCCTTCTGAAGTTCTGTGCTGAATTAATGCATCGACAAAGCTCTCTGAGGGATAAATCTCAGTGGAGATTTGTCTTTTTTCTTCTTTTCCTCATACTAATTCTTTCTTAAATTGAGCTTTTTGGTAAGTTTGGGTGTCCTCATTTCTCTCAGCAAAGCAATGCTGTAAACATCTGCTGAGTGTTTGTGTTTTGCCCCCCTTTTTCTTTTTGTACTGGTTTGCGTTCATTCTCTTTGAAATGAAACTGAGGCAGATGTTCACATTTTCAAAGTAGTTCTTTAACCTCGCAAATCTCTCCTACAGTTATTTTCTGTCCTCATTCCTCTCCACACATTTATCCTGCCTCTCATAACATAAGCGCTTTGGAAGTGGAATATTAAACAGTGTTGGAGGGAATGGATTAAAGGGCAAATGGGCAATATTTCATCTAATCGAAATAGAGAGTTTTCTCTGAATTGCTCCGTTAACATCATAATTCACCATTTCTGCCAGACAAATGTTAAATGCTTCAGTATGAAAGCTCCAACTTGCTAACGACGTAGCCGTTAGCCTAACAGCTGACTTCCAGCCACTGCTGCCAAACAAGAAAGGGTTTGAGTTGTGGCCTTTCTGGCCTTTTGTTTCCAGCAGGTCACAAAGACCAAAACAATTGGATCCACATTGCTCTGCTAATCAACTTGTTGATGTGAGGCTGTTCAGTTCAGAATGCGGATTCAGTTTTGTTGGCATACAGGGTGGAGGAGTGTCTGAGTTCATGATCAGAGGTGAAGTCCCAGAAGCAGTTTGCACTCAGTAACAATGGAGGGAAGGGAAGTGAAACCAGAGTGTTATTTTAGAGTGCATTCAGGTGGAACTTCGCTTTTTGACACAGAGATATTGATCAGGCTGTAGCTGCTGAGTAGAACTACACGCACTGCTTAGTTTTAATGAAGATTTTTGTCCAAATCCGATGGTTGAGTCTTTTCTGAGGGGAAAAAATCTTGTACGCCAACAACAACTCTTGTCATATTCCAATTAGGGTTGTCACGATACTAAAATTTTCAACTCGATACCGATACTCAGGAAAATACTCGATACTCGATACCATTTTCGATACCACAAGGATAAAAACAAAGACCCCAAAATTTAACTGAATTGTGTCTTTCATTTCAAACTGACCTGTTACTGATGTTATTGTGACTGGTGGCCCACATTAATGACCCTAACCCTCCAGCCTTCATAATAGTGAGAAATAAATATCTTTTGGTTAAATTTGTTTGGACTTATCGTAGAAACCTATTTAACATCCACTATTTTAACATCATATTATGGATAGAGTTTAATTCAGTGTTTGCAGGATTCATTTAACTATTTTTAAATTAATGTCTATATTGCCATTAAGCAATTAGGATTTTCTTGCCTGGGATCTTCCTATTGGTGACCTAATAAAAATGGCCGACTTGATGTGGGCGAAGTTGGATATGTACTTCATTAATGGTAGCATGTTAATATTAGCCATTAGCCGCAGCTAGCAAGGCTAACGTCTTGTTAATGATCATAAACAACGTAAATAAATGCATAAATAAATCAGAGAGAAGGGGCGCAGCGACGGCAGGTCAGCTTCGCGCGCGCGCGCTCGCTCGCGCGGGCTCGCGCGATGGTATCGATACTTTTGAAAATGAGTATCGTATCCGGATACAACATTTTAGTATCGATACTTTTTCGAGTATCGATACTTTTGACAACCCTAATTCCAATAGATGAAAACCAAAAAGATGGTCAGACTAACAGATGTGGGACATCTGGAGGAAAACGGTTTGAAACAGGAAAACTGATGCAACCGACGTCTGAGTTTCTATGACACGAACCCAGCAAACAAACAGGAGATCGGCTTTGCCCTGAATGGATTTAGTTATTAGAGAAAAACATTAAAACATTAAAACCAGGGGAATCTTTCCACCCGCGTCTGATGCCATGCAAAATGTTTTTGTGCCAATTTGCCACAACTTTTGTATTTAAATGAGGATTAATAGAGGAACTGAAAGGAATAATTTACAAAAAAAATACAGTTTTTATCTATCTACTTAATTTCTGGTGTTCAAACAAAGTTTAAACTTTGTCCAAGGATGCACTGTGCAATAACTTGAACATAATAACACAACATTTTATTTTCAGTATTTTTAATTCAAGGTCACAACTGGTGTCAGGATGGCTAGTCTCCAAAGGTATCACTATGTCCCCCCGGCATCAGGTGACCAATCAGAGGAGGTCCTGGCTCCTTGGTGGTGCTAAACGTCCAGTTGGAAGTGGCTCCATCCACTGAGCGTTTTAACGGTAAACGAACCTGTGTGCGGTTCACATCTGTGGCTCTTTGTTTGTGGGGATTATTTTTAGGGCTTGTATTCGGTTTCCTACAAGGGTAAAATACGGCACAGAGAACTCCAGCTTCTTCCCTTAATGACTGAGTCATTCGTCTTCCCCTGGATCAGATCTCAACCTCGCTAACGGGGGGAGGAGGGGAGGGGAGGGGGGGGGGCAGAGAGAAATGATGGAGACGTATCAGGTTTTTCAACCTTGCAGTCAGCGCAGATATGAACAGCCGCTTCTGGGCATGGTCTGTCTGAAACCCAATTCCAAAACATCTCTAAAAGCTTCAGGAAGTCCCTCTGGACTCAATTCAGTTCCTTATGTCACAACCAATTTCCCCTCCGAGCCATTCTGCCCTCACTCGTTCTCCTCTCTATCGACCAAATGAGGTTTATTTAGTCTCTTACCAGAGCGGATCCGCAAAAAAAAAAAAAAAAAATCTAATTATGAAGGAGGAAATTAAACAATACAGCAATGGGCTTTGATAAGCCGTTAATGAGGAAAGTCCTCGAAATACATTTGATTAAATTTCAGGAACCTGTTCAGGGCCAGCTCTCACAGCCGTACGAGTGACAACGGATCGCCTTAACAGCAACTGACGGCGTATTAACTGACCAAAAACCTCCTGTGGAACCAGTTTCCTGACCCAGGTGTCCTTAAAACTGCGAGTCAGAATGGACGTCTGTGAATCTGGAAAATTTCAGCTTCAAACAGGGGAAACTGAGCTCTCCTGACTATATGCTACGATAGAAGATTTAAGGATTCGACTATTTTGTTGTCCTGCTTGTTGTTGGGCTGAATTATGCAACTGGAAATTGTTTGTTGGGGTCAGAGGAAGCTCACGGTCTGAAGGAACTATTTTTCCTCTGTGTTTGTGACAGCGTGCGGTTATTCATCACTAAACCACAAGCATCCAATTTCAAGCCTTTCAAAAACAGCTTGTGAGAAGTTAATACGACATAAAGAATGCTTTAATGGCTTGTATAAAAGGAACTCATCTGACTTGAAGTGATTATCTACACCAACTTATTTACAAATACTTTTCCACAGTGTTCCATGCTAGCTTTAGCCCTCCTTTGCTTGATCAGAATTAGAACATGAAACAATCGTTTTTGGCTGGTGTCACAGATGCAGATACTCTCTCCTCGCCTCTAAATTTCGGCGCTGGCGTCGGGGATGTGTTAATGTCGTCGGGATCTCTGCCCGTAACAACATTAAGCTCCTCTCCTGTAAGCTGATCACGCAGTCGGTGCGTCATATTTATGATTTAGAGCAGAATGAGGAGACGTGGCTCTCCTGATCAAAGAGGCAGACGCAACTCCGAGCCCCTCTGCCAATTAACAAGCCCCGAGTAGGTTTCTAAGCAGACTTATGTTTAGCTAACACTTCCAGGGCCTTCTCCTCTGCGACTGTGGTCAAGCCTGAACTTTAATTAGCCATTGCAAATAAACGCAACCTGAGAAAGGTTACATTTAAGAGGGGGCCGCCATTTTCGGTGCGTTTTCCGATCCAAACCTGCGTTCTAAACGCCTCCCACGTCCGTGTGAATGTGGAGAATGCCGGCCGGAGACCCCCGCTGCGGGGCAGAGCGGAGCTAAAGTGGCCGTAGGTGTGTTATGCAAGCCCGCCGGATGAAAAGATCATTGTTCAAGACGCCCACGGAGACGGTTCATGTAACAGATCCACGTGTGAAACGGCAGCTCTTTAGCATTTGGGTTCTGGCTTCAGCTGATGGCCGGGAGCTGAGGAGTGAGTCTTAAATCGTCCGAAGGTGCCAGTGCAGAGAGCAGAAAGAGATATCTGCGTCAGGCTTAGCCTTCCCCCTGATTCTGAAGAGTTTTTTGTTTTAACTGTTGTGGTCTCCGCGGCATGCTTCTGCAGGATGGTGCGGGATTAGCTCCGTTCTGTGCAGTACGCGTCTGTTTAAAGGACTTTCTGCTGATGGTGGGGGGCTTAGTGCCCGCGTCTTCATCCGTTTTTTTTTCAGGAGCTGCACTTCCACTGGGGGCTGCTTCTCTGAGGATTTGTGTGTTTTTTTTGCTTGATCTTCATTTATACTGGATGAAGCAGAGTGTAGCGGTGTTTTTGACACCGCAAGGCTTAAGTTTTTATCATGTTTTTTTTTTTTAAATCATGCTAGAACAGAGACATTTATGTGACAGAGATTCTATTTCCAGAGCTGGTTGGTAAATGTATGCAAAGAGAGGTTGACGTTATGCAACCTTTTAGCCGTATCTTTTTCATCTCAGAGTTATTTATTTCCATGATGCATCTTTTCATTCATTACCTGCTTTGTTTCTGTTGAACTAAAGGTCACGCTGATATCTCTTGATAACCTGTTTGTTGTGTCACTGTAGTGTAGAATTTTATCAAAAGTTTTTTTTAAATTATGGGAAAAACTTCCCCCCTCAGAAAAAAACAAACTTTTACTGTGAGCAAACAAACCAAAGCTGGTTCATTTTCTCCATTCCAGGATTCTTTTTCTTTTTTTTTAAATCTCCTTTCGCTATTGGGTTGGAGGGAAAAAAAGGCTGTCTCACCTGCTTCTAGGAAGAAACATGGACTCCTTAATGAAAACTGAGCCGGATAACAGGATGTACCAGCAGCTTCCAATGTCATCAGGGCTGGAAAGACACAAAGAGAAACACAAATCAACACAGAATACGATGAGTTTTGATAGAAAGAGCGCCAAATGACATAGCTTGTGAATAAGAATAAGAATCTAACATAAGGCTATAAGGAGAATACAATAGAAGACATGATAATTGTTTAATCTGGACATATAAAAAATAACTTTACGCCATTACTAAGGGCCTGAAATGTAATCTAATGGTTCAACATGCTTTGCTTTCCGTTACAGACTGCGTGTGTGATCCCAGCCACAGTTTATCATCGAGACATGAGTGAAGCTTCTGCGACACAGAAGAGACCAGAGAGAGTGTGTGTGTGTGTGTGTGTGATTATTACATTACATTGATTTAGCTGAACCTTTTATCCAAAGCGATTTACAAGTGAGGAGCGTGGAGCAGGATAGAGTGGTTATTACACTTAATGAGACTGCAACAGGCTTTTAGCTCGGATGGGTTCGAACGTCTTCTGGCAGCCATCACAAGAGCTAAACTGAATTTTCTGGATGCCCTTTTACCTACACGGCCACAGCGTTGGCACGGTGTTTGGAGGTCTGATGTATTGCTATGGTAGTTCCATTAAACAGCGTACGTTGTTTTTAACGTATGTTTAGCAACATTTGCCACAAACTAAATATGGAGAGAAAGCCATTTTATCCTCGGTAGGTGAAAGGTTCAATTGTTTTAAATGTTCCAACTGAACAAAGTATCCCCGATAATTTGCATTAAAAAAACAATAGCTGCATTTGCAGTTTTTATTTGATTTGATATATTTTTTTATTTAATAAAACTGAAAAGTGGGTCTTTTTGATCAAAACTTTCTCAAATGTCCTCTGTTAGGAGCAAAAAACAGGTTTAAGGACTTAAAATAAAAAGGATTATTAAAAATAGAGATTTAGAGAAACAATTTCAATACAACTAGCTGTGTATTTCAGTTAAATGCCTCTGAAAAAAAGGGAGAAACATGAGAAAAAGGAGAGCTAAAGCTATGAATGAACTCATCTCTGATCCACCCACAGCCGTGGCCTCGCTGAAACTCCCACCGACGGGGAAATCAGGCTTCACAGACAGCGTAAACTCAGCCTGACCCTGGAATGATGCGGCTAGCTGTTGGGACTTTACCAGAAAAACAACACCAGCCACACACAGAATCCCCTCTCGCGTTATTTCTGTGTTTCTTAGAAGGAACATCAGAACTTGAATGTTGAGGATTTAAATAGAGATAAACGAGGGGAAGAAAGAGAGCAGTTATGCAACGTGCCAAATATGTCACCTGACAGCTCGCTGACAGGAAAGAGGAAAGACCAATTCAGAAAAGGAAGTATCCGTGTAAAACAGATACCATCTTCACACTGGAAGGTCAAAGTTTCCACAAAAAAAACTTCTTAGTTACCTTCTTAACCTGATGCAGCTCAAACCCAGAGAGGATTTGTGATATTCAGGCTTTCTGACACATTTAGGGCCTTAATTTCATGACTTTGCAGCTGGTTATAATTGAAATTATGACACACGTCCACACAGGAGTGGAGCATCTACACTTACTGAATGCACTGGGACAATGTATTGGATTTTAAGAGTTGATGACAATTGGTATAAATCCTTAACGAGAGGGTAAAAAAATTCCAGGAAGCATGTGCAGAAAAAATGCACAAAACAGCAAATGATGTTTCCAAAGAAGCTCAGGCTTCTGCTTTTTTAAAATTATTTTAAGTGTATAAGTGTGGAGAAGGAGTCATAATATCCATACAGTGGGGAAAATAAGTATTTGACCCCTTGCTGATTTTGCAGGTTTGTCCACTTACAAAGAATGCAACAATCTACAATTTTAATCATATGTACATTCTAACAGTGAAAGACAGAATCACAAAGAAAATTCCAGAAATTCACATCATATGAATGAACACTGTATTTACTGGTTCACGTCAGTCTGTATCAGCTTGTTTTTTCTTTAGCGTTCCACTTCACATCAAGTAGCAAAATATCTAACCATCTCTCAGCCAGTATTGCCGAGCTTTACTGGAAATGGAAAGAGTGTTTCCTGTGCGACAACTCATCACTAAGGACAAACGTCTGCTCGTCGAGCTGAAATCGGGTCCTGCTCTTAAAAGTGCTTTGGTCTTAATAACCCGGCGAGGCGAGCAATTAGCCGAGAGCGCTTTCCCCTGGTTAAAGTGAAACTTTTTAATTGAAACAGAGGGACGGGGGGAAACGCAGAATCAGTGATCAGTCGCACATCAGCAAGGTGGGAGTTGCTTTTTGCTTACAGGAAGACAAAAGGCTCCCGGCTCGTTATGCACCTGCTCCCACACGGAGCTGGAAACTCACACCCGGCATCACAGTGCTGACTAGTTTTTCTTAATCACTTGCGACGAAGCCTCTCTCCTCCTTCCTCCTCCTCCTCCTCCTCCTCGTCGCCACACTTCTTCCCTCTGAGAGCTAATGAGGCTGAGGACAGCGCACCCAACTGATTCGGGGCAAAACTGCTGCTTCTTCACACCTTCAAAGGCACCTCTTGCCTTTTTCTTTTTTTTCCCCCTGTCTCAGGCAGCCTTCCCTGCAAACGAGTTCCAAGCCTTCTGTGGCTTTATCTTTGAATTTGGAAAACAGCACAACTGGGGAGATGCATAAATGATTAAGTAATGGAGTGTACCCATCGGGGGGAAGCACCCTCATGTCAAGACTGTTGAGGTCTGCGACGGCCTGACTGATCTGGGTCAGACGAATGAGAAGCAGGAGCCACAACGCTGAATATCAACCACCCAGACCCCCACTGGGAAGCCTTTTCCCAGCAGGGAGGGGGGTTCCAGGAGCAGCGTGGAGAGGGGATGGCGGGGGGGCTTTCAGATATTAAGGGGTTGATTCGTGTGACTGATAGCTAATCAGGGGCCGAGCAGTTTAAAGTTCAAAAGTTCAGTTTCAATTTCTGATTATTTATTTCGATAATTTCAAATCAGACACACGTGACGAGCGCCCAAAACGGCTTTGGCTGTAGTCGAGTGCACGAACGTGTGGGCGTTTGGATTATCTCTAAGTGTTAGTGGGTCCTGTTTTGTTTCGGCTTCGTGACAACGCAGAAGAATAGACGGCCTGAAACGAGGCTTTAATTCAGAGAGGCTCGAGTATCTTTTGGGAGCGATTTGAAAAACAAATCGCAAAAATTCTTAAAGCTCGGTGCATTTAAAGAGGCTGAGGCGGTTAAAAGAATAACCAGTTCACTCAGTGAGGGCAATAATGCTGCTTTAGAGTCCTTCTGTTTCTGTATTTTTCAGTTTCTGTGAAACGTCTGGGCCCCTTTTTGTGACGAAAGAATCTGATCGTCGAGGTTGCAAAGTGTATTTTTTACCACTGTGACATGATTTACACCTTCTATTGAGGCCTCGAACAATAAGCCGAGTTACCACGACCGCACAAACAACGCAGATCGTCTCTACGCACGGGTGAATTTGGGCATTACGGATAAACAGGCGAGTGGAAGCAATTCCACGTCGTTATTGTTACCCGACGTTCAGTGTGACATCCTCGAGAGACTCAATGCCACAGAAGTGTTATGAAATATGAAAAAAACACTCGATTCTCAAACAAACATCTAAAAAAAGCCCCGGTGAGTGGGTGGCAGACAACAGAGCCGATCGGCCCGTACTCAGGATTAAAGTGGAGTACTTTGCTTTTTGCATAATAACGGTGACGATTCGGTTTTGAAGATGGAATTTTACAATCTTTCCCCTGAGAGGGGAAGGTTTTCCCGCCGCTATTGTGGACTGGCGTGCCCTTGTCTGCTCTGAGCAGGCTGTGCAGAGAGTTTTCTGTTCCTGTTTCTGAGGGCCGGCAGCTTCTGGGTGTCACGGGGAACCGGAGCTGAGCCGGGGCGGGGCCGGGGGGGGGGGGGGCCGGCTTTCCGACAGCTGCTGCCGCTGAACCGCCGCCAGAGGTTAAAGCGCCGCGGCCTCCAAATGTTCTTCAGATGATAGCTGCATTACAATGAGCTGCAACTACGATTGGCAGGAACTGGACCGTCTCTATGAAGAGCCTGGAGATCACACCCGTTAAGAATTGGTAGTAAATAAATCAAACCGGGCACAATAAAACCATTAAAAACTTTTCATTTGTTTGGGCAATATCACTATAGCTAGCTAGCTCATTTCTGCACAGATGTGCATAAATAATGATGGTTAAACGACAGACAGCAGAGAAAACATGGAGCATAATGGCTGTATTTCATTCATTCATTCAATTTTTGCATGGGGAGTGAATACTAATACCAGCAAACAAACAAACCAACAAGCCAAACTCATCTGGGTTCGTATAGCTGCTGTTCTGACTGAGAACGTACTATGGCCCTAAAAATAAACTGCTTTATTCTATCAAAGCGGGTCACAGTTCGAGGAGTGGACTGACTGAGTTAGAGCCGGAGAGGGTAAAGGTGGACACTAAGATGTTAACCTTTCTTCAGCAGCCGCTGTCCAAAGTGCGGGGTCAGCTCCCGTCTCAGTGGGGCTTAGCGCGGTGAGCTCCAGGTGGTAAATTCTGAGGGGCTCAGCTTTTCACGGGGGGGATGTTTTCATGAGATACTGAGGAAGACTCTCTGTGTGTGTGTGTGTGTGTGTGTGTGGGCCTGTGGTGGTACGGTGGAAAAACCTTCCAAAGTGGGAAAATGTAAGTACTCTAACTTGTCTTCTCAGTCATCTTTGCATTTTTTCCCTAGAAATGCCAACAGCCAATGGACAGTCACTGAGATTATGAGTGACTGGCTCATAAACTGGGTCACCACTTAAGAATTTGATCCATCATTGGGGATGTTTTCAAAAATAAATAATATGGACAAATTAATAAACAGAAATGTTTATCTATTACAGGTCTATTAGAGGTTTTTCTATTAATTTCCAATTGTTTTGTTTGGTTTCAAATGGCTACATGATAGAACCATCCGTGGTTTTCTAAGATGCGTCTCAGAGTTTAAGCAGTAAAACCTAACAGGAATAGCCTCATAGTAACATCCCCCATTGACTTTTAAAGCCCCCACTCCATTGCGAATTATCAAAATTGTATAGGACACAAAAATAGGCTGATAAAAGCCCCCCGGTGCCGTCTAATGTCCAGCTCTCATCAGGCAAAGCCCTGCTGTGCTTCTATAGGTTAATGCATGTAGGCATATACACTCTTCACAAAATTAGACTGACCAACTGGGAACAAAGGAGAAAAAAAAGCGTAAAAACAAAATGATTTGGGGGAAATCAAATGAGCGCATGAGTCAATAATAGTTCTTAAAGCCGGAACCTCACCGGGTTTTTTAAAGCAGAAAGAGTAGCCACTTCTTCCCGGTGGATTCGGGCTTCACGTTCCCTCTAAACTGTTTGGGAACTGTTTCGATAACTTCAGATAAAGAAGTCTGGAACTTTCACACCTAAAACCTCTGACATTCATATGGGGTCAACAGCAGGACGGTGGAAGGCAAATGCACAGCTGTGCCCTCGTAAAAACCCTCTTATCCACCGGGGATTTCTAGCTTCAGTGTTGGACTTGGTCTGTGCTTTTATTTTGACAACTCAGAGCTCAGAAGTGACACTGGTGATTTAGAATCCATGACCTCACATGCTTGTTTTATTTCTCTGTTTCACCTCCATCTATTTCTATCTTCTTCCCTCGAACCTCCATGGCAAAAACACAAACGACGGTGAAGCAGATCCTGCTCGGTGTGTGTGTGTGATCCTCTGGTTTGCCGTGCTAAACGCTGAAGATAAACAGCCGCCCCCCCCCTGTGCCGCTGAGAGCTGCCCTTTTGTGCACGTGTCCGTGGCTGGCAGCTGGATGCGATGTGTGCTGTGGGTTTGAGTGCTATTTGTGAGTCCAGATGCTGAGAACCAGTACAGAGTGTCTCTAAATATCTGATCAGATCATTGGAGTTTTTCTTTCTATACATCAATCAGACTTCTTGAGCAGGTAAGAATTAATTGTGTATATCTTAGGTGTGTGTGTGCCTGTGTGTGTGTGTGAAGTCACCAGAGGGCTGAAACTGGAGTCTGTTAGTGGCCACCATTTAATCTTCATTCGTTTTGTTTAACCAACTCCAAGTGGGCTTCTAATGAGGTGTTGATTCTTCCACACCACCCCCCAAAACAAATACTCAAATACTTTGACTCACAGCGGTGCGCACACACACACATTTGCTCATAAGGGACCAGAAGGCACGGATAAGAGACCATGCGCCCCTTCGAGGCACCGACAGAGTTAATTAACCGTCTTTAATTCCCATCATGGGTCTTAGAATGGCATCGACGTGTGACAGGATTCAAACCCTGCGTGTGTTCTTCTGCTCACCGTGGCTCCGGCAGCCTTTGAAAATGGATCCAGACACAGTCAGGAGCTTTCTGGAAGCCGTCAACACAACTCTCTAATCAAATTATCCTTCTCCATAATACAACTCAAAAGAGGAAACGCATTACTTTCTCCTGACTGAGGAAAATACTTATTGGGGATATTGTGTCAGGAGGTTTTTCTTTGTCAGGCTGGTTGACAGGCACTTATTCAATCAACGGAAATGTAGACTGAGCTTCCCCTCCAGGTTTTTTTTTCTTTTCGGCTGTGCTGCAGAGTGACGTGCAACACACACACACAGACACACAAACACACACACACATACACACTTTGATCGTGGCATTGGCTTTATGAACATTTGTTTTAATTTGTCACTACCTGGGAACAAAAGAATTACCGCCTGAGCTTGAAGGTGTTTTCATCACATAAAACTGAAATGTTAGGTAAAATTCCTGCCCCACTTCGTCATCTCCGTGCATCATTTCTGGTGTAAGCACCAGACTCAATGCCATCCATGACCATTCACTCCTTTCAGATCCACACATCGCAGGACTTACTAGTAAAGCACTTCGTTGGCCTCGTGTCTCTCGTAACGCACCGTCTCACACATGATCCTGCAGGGACAGAAAGCAAAGGACGCGGGAACGTGAAAAATAATGCTTTTACTGTGATGAACAAGGGCAAATTAAAGACATACATAAAAGTCAAGCTGTAAAAATGATAGGAGCCGCTTGCTGTAAAGTTAAAAGCTCCCTTTGACACCAATATATAACTAGAAGGTAACTGCTTGCTCTTTGGGAGTCCCAAAATTAATTAAACTAATGAGCCCTGACATTTCTTTGGGGTTAATTTCAACCACGGCCGCTATAAAACATGTGGATTAATACAGAACAGATGTGCGACTGTAAAACAATTAGTGTTCATCTAATTATATTTTGCTAGTCTGATTAAATCCAGCAAATAAAACTACACTTCGGTCTCAGGGCCCCTTCACTGTGGCATAGTTTCAATAAACTAATGCAATGTCACAGCGTTAAATTCAGTCCAGTTGTCCAGTTCAATTGCCCAGCTGCCCTTCCACTTTGACTGAAACCTATCAGGTGGCCGTATTAGCATTAGATTGATAGATAGAGCTACTTAAGGATCCACAATCCTTATCCTGGAGCTTAAAAAAAGCTTAGAGGCCAGCCTTCTATTTATCAATTCACTGTGGCTTCGACAGTTTCCTGTTATTAAACTAAATCTGCTACAAAACGCTTACAGCTGCATTCAGCACAACTCCCGCCTCGTGTGGTTCACTAATTACTTCCACTGACGCGGCTGGAAAGGTGCAAAAGACTGCTAAATGGAAGCTAAACCGCAGGAAACAGAATAGCAAAGTTTTCTTTGGTATTAAAAGGAGATAACCTCAAGGTCAGAGAGATAAAAATGACCTCGCCCCCCATCAAACAAAAACTTGGTTTCTTAAGCTGCATTATGATTGGAAATGAATGTCAAAATACAGAATGTTTCCATTACTTTTTTTAACATAACATCAATTGTAGTCTCTAAGCTCAAGAATCAAACAAAAGGCTTCTCAAAAAAAAAAGAAAAAACTGAGGAAAAAAACAAGATGTTGCTCACATATTATAAATATGTGAGAAAAAGGAACTTTACAAGATCCAACAGTTATAGGGAGGCCTGGCTAACCAGAGCTTTTTTAGTTTTCTTGTTGTTTTGGAGTTGAGTAAAAGTGGAGCTGGCAGGAGCAGTGGGCTGGTCTGTGGGACCACAGGGACATTCCTCAGGACCCGAACGGGGGCTGGGGGTGGGGGGGCAGGCTGCCTCTGGGTGGGAGGCCTCCGTTAGGTCACACAGAGGAATGTTCCAGCTCACGGGTCACGCACCGCTGCGCTGTTCCTTCGCCGTTATAATCCCCACGTATGCACACAAGCGGGGCTGGGAACGGACCTCTAACACGAGCTGTTTGGAGAGTCTGTGTGAGCCACAAAGACTGGAGAGCTGGTGTAGGGACAGAGGGGCCAAAAAGTTGCTCTCTTGTTTGAAGAGCATCACTAAAGCTTAAAGAGATGTATGGCATCCACTGTGGGGCCTCAGTTAATCATGATAATAAATACAAAATATTTCTGGTCTTAGATGTTTTACACAATCTTAAAAACCCACTTTAAGTCTTAGTCTGTCAAACGTGGGTTCTTTTTCATTTTCCTTTACATCTAACGAGTGATTGGTCTGATGGATTTGCAAAACTAGCACACAATTGGGCCACTGTATGTTTTTATGTTTTAAATACATGATGGCGATTAAATTCTTTCTTGTTGGCGTCACCTTTAATTTTAGCTGAGTTTGCAACACTCAGCTGTGTAACCCAAACCTGTCTTTGGGTTACTTAATTGGTTAATTGGTAAATAGTACAATGCTGTAAGAGAGCAGGATGACAGTCTACTACCTGAACTGGACACATAGCATCAATCAGCTTATTTTGAGTCAGTATTTATCATGTTTTTAGCAGCTTGACAAAAGAAGCCCAAAAAAAAGTGAATGTAGGGGAAATGACGGCTCTCTGGGCCCTTTGCAGAGCATTTCAAGTCATTTGAGTCTGGTTGAGAATATTCATGTGTAAATAATTAATTATTGAATGTATATTCCAGGTGTGTTAGTCTGGTTTGGATGAGCTTGATTCCAGTCAAATGAAACAGTTAAAACTCCATGTTTTGTTAGAAAAACATATATCTTTCTAATCCTAACACCTGTATTGAGAAGCTATGGTGCCGATTCCATTTGTAAGCAATTAACCAGGAATAGTTATCTCTAAGTTATTCTAATGAGGCACAAAGACTGTTTGCAGACACTTACCTCAGCTGGTGCTCCCGCAGGTTAGATAAGGCCTCCATCCCGTGGAGGTAGGAGTAGACGATCTCCAGGTCCTGCGGAAAAGCAGAAAGTTGACATTTAGGATTATCTGTGAGAACTTTAACACGTGCGCAGACTTAATTAAACCTGATATGAAAAGTTAATCAGAAGAGATGGAGATAAATAATGAAAAAGTTTTTCTTTCATTATACTAACTGAATTTGGAAAAAGCCTGTGGACGGATGATGGGATGAACATAAAGCCGCTGAACTCATTGGGAATTGACACTCATGCTTCAGTATGATGGCCCATAATAACGTTAACCCTTTTCAGAGAGTCGTTGTTTAGTCAAATAAAACTCAGATAATTATGAAAAATACGCATTTCCCAAAGCCAGGAGCAGTACCTGCATATTACCTGTCATGTCAAAGTGACAGATATAAGTCCAACGGGGGCTAAAACAAACCAAACGCGTTAAACCATGGATGAATCGTGACTGTAAAACGCTGATCGCCTCAGCTTTAGTGGACAAACGTTCCACTCACGTGCGAGCAGACATTTCGCAGTGATTTGTGACGTTTCGCATCGGAGGAGATGGAAATAAAGCCGTTTGCAGAGACAAAATAAAGGCGCTCCACAGAATGACTATAAACTCCCTTTCAATTGACTTCATTAAGTGACCCAGTGAGTAACTCTCAGACGCTTTGGCCGGGCTCCAGGGCGGGGGTGAAACAAAGTGGCCCTCTCTGGGAGCTGGCAGGCAGCACAGCCCCTCCGCTGTCCGCCACCTCACACTGGAGCCCAGACTGGACCGGTCAGCCACTGGGAGGCCTCTGTTGGCACCAGCTGAAGGTGGATGTGGCGGCAGATGAACGGAACCACAACGGGGGGCTTGTGCCGAGACCCGAAAACGCAGGCACGGAGGGCAGGGTCATCTTTCTGAGAGCGAATACGAAAATAATTCTTATTGTTGGAGGTGATATCTCTGGAGTGCAAACCACAACAAAGAACTGGTGGGAGCTACTAACTGCCAAAACTAGAACCCAAATAGAGCCAAAAGGCTAAATGTTCCACCCAATTCACTGGGATTCACAATCAAAAGGTTCAATTCAGAAGTTCCCATTATGAGTACAAACTTTATCAGAAATATCACAGCTTTTAAAAGACAAACACGGTGGACTAAAAGTGTAGCGTTTGTTTTTTTTGTAAACGTTCTGAGTTAAATAAAGATGAACACAGACAGACATGTGCATTCCCCTGTGGGTTGACCAGCCCTAAAGCATCACACAGTGATGCGTTCACTGACCAAACCCTGCTGTTAAAAACCACGTGAGGGCAGAGGCAAAACGGAGAGTCACGCATCTGCTGCCATCTACTGGCTGACTGGAAAACTACGGCCTCTTCTCAGATTTTTCGGGGACATTTCTGCTTACGCTCAAACTCAGACTGCAGCTTTTGGGCCCGTTTCACGTCATCAGCCTATAAAGTCGTGACATGCTACAAATCACTCGAAGAAAAGACAATAAAAAGCCTTTACGCAGGAGTAAGTGGGAGCCATCCCTCAGCCAGTGATGGCCCCAGTAGAACCAGCAGCCCCTGAGCCTCTTTACTGGTTGAAGCACAAACGGATGGACAGGTATGACTTAACATACTATAAGAGCAGAAGGACGATTATTAATGAAAGCTACACGTTTCAGTACTAGTGTGGTTTTATTTCAAATATCTGAGGGGGAAAAAAACAATGAAACAGCAATGAAACAAGTCAGGTTTACAAGGCTTCTTTCATGCTTTGGATGAACTGACTCGACTCTTTAGAGACTTTGATTCATAACAAAATTATATATCTTACAAATCATCTGAGACATTATGTCTGTATTTGGGAGAAAAATAAAGAACAAAAGAATGCAAAGCACGGACGATGAGCGAGTGTGGTGAGAAACACAGACCACATAACTGCCACAGCATCACTTCTTTTTCTTCCATCCGCAGAACCACAAACGCCATCAGCCAGGGGCTTCACCGCCCGTTATTTTCCTCTCTCAGTAGAACTTTTGACAGCTTTGACTTTACGCATGAACAAAAGCAAACAGAGAAGTTGTTCTCGTGGAGCATGAGCTCATTTAACAAGGTAAATAAACGATGTCTCTGAAGAGTTTCAGGGGGAAAAAACAAGTAAAAAACTAAGAAAAATCATTAAAAATTCTAACTTATCAATCGGTAACTGCTGGTACTGTAAGAAAAAGAAAACGAGTTGCACTGTTCATGCATAAAGTAGAATAAACAAACAGAAAAGACACCACTAGGTGGCAGTGTTGCGGGTTTCTTGTTTGTCTCTCCATGGTGACATCACCCAGAATAAAACACCACCACTGAGCCTCACAGGGGGAAATATGCAGAACCATCAATTGTGGCTTCACTCTCAAATATTTCAGATTGACTCCTATGGAAAGAACGTAAAGGACCCCATCTTTTCCACTCCCGGGGCCTCGCATTTCCCCGTCTGATTTTCTGGAGCTGGTCTCCACGATCACCACAAATTGCAGAAGAAGAGGGGGACGTGAGAGCTCGAGAACAAGGAACGGGGGCACCGAACCCCCTCCAAAGGCCGTTAAATGATAAAAAGGGGTTTGTGTACTTTTAAATGCGATGAGTTTGCTTTCTTTGACAGTTGCCTTGAACGTCTCACTGCTGAGATCACCGGCGGGGCGGGTTTGATCTGTGCTTTCACTGGGTGACGCCCGCTCTATGTTCCATAATATCTAAGAAGGGGGGGGGACAGAACCTCACAGCAGAAAACCGGGAAAGAAGAAAAAGGGAAGCCGAGTTCTATTTGTGTGGAATAAAGACAAAAAACTTGCTCATTTTCTGCAAAACTGTCAGCGGCTTTAAATCTCAATCCACACCAGGGCCCCCCACCTAATCCGGCCCCCTTCCCGAGCCAAACTAATCCTTTCAGGAACACAGGTGGGCCCCCCACGGGACACAAAAACATACCAAAACGCAGCTCCCGCTCTAGACCTGGGGATGCTTTAAAGCTATTGGCGCCAAACGGCTCGTGGCATTCCTGGAATTCCAGGCGATCCAGGCCCCGCCGAGCCACCGTGTTCTCCACGCAGCGCGAGGTGTTGTCACCTCACCCCCCCCCCCCCCCGCCGGTAACACACGGGGGGGGGGCACAATGCGGCCGGGCGAGCGGAGGCATTTCCTCTCAGTTCCTCAAACTGAACAATGACCAGTTTTGTCTTTCCCCCCCGTTCGGGGCTTGAAAAGACAGACGTATGGAGATGGCCGTCCTCCTTTTCCCGCCCCCGGTGTTGGGGCCGAGAGGGCCGATCTGGGCCGGGGGCCAGTCTGCCCAGGGGCAGGGCAGACGCCGGACACAGGCGGGCGGAGGAAGTGGGGAGCTTTTCCTTGCTTTGTGTTCATCTACACGCACCCGAGATAAAAAAGAAGCCAGTGGAAAGGTACAGATATTTTAAAAAAAACGTGTGGAAGTATTTCAAAAGCGTCCATTGTACAAGTTAATATAGGATTAATTATTGACTTTAGGCTAATTGAGTCCAAATGCATGACATTTATTTGGATAAATACAGTTTGCTGGATTAAAATTAAAGACAAAGACTGATAAAGCCACAGCTAGAACAGAAAAAAGGGTGTTTACCATTACTTTAAATATCAAGAAGAGCATAAAGTCGTGTTGGAAAAAGCTATTAGTCATTAATAGAAGTGTGACCTATTCTGATGTTAAACAACATCAATCAATGGACTGATTGGCCAGGTTGTGAACTCAAATGAAGCCAAGAAAAGCCACTCGACTGATCTATTCAGCGATATCCTCGGCCCAAAAATGGGAAATCATGCATCCAGAACAGCAGCGGTCACCCGTCATCCCAGCATTCGTGTTCTCTAACTCAACAGCTGTGGGTCATCTTTAACTGGGGCTCGAAAAATGCCTCGGCTTTTCTTATCTCCTCGCACCACGGTGTCTGTTTGCCAGCTTTCCTCCGGCCGGGGCCCTTTCACTGTGGTCAATCCGTTCCTTCCCTCGGCTCTGGCTGAGGGCAGATAGCGGAACCTCTGCATTCATCCCTCACCTGCCGCGGACCGACATCAAAGCAAAGGGCTGAAACATTTCAAAGACAATGGGACACTGTGGGGGAGATTAAAGAGACACGGGCAGGGAGGTCAAGGACTTCTCTCTCTCGTGGCCTGATGGATGCTCAGATATCAGGGTCTTTTTTTATGTGGATGTTTAATAGGAATAGATCATTTACTAGACATTAGGCAGTCTGATTATTTCTCCTCACTGAGGCGGTGGCGTTGCATCACAGGTAAAGAGACGCGTTGGCATCACATTTATGACGGTGATTGAGTGAGCAACTCATTAGCGATCCATAAAACCAGACGTATATAAGCTTGTTATAAGCAATGTGCTGAGCTCACAGGGCCACCGGGCGGAGGAGATCGATGGCCGCGTCTCCTCTGCTGGCAACGTTACATCTCCAGCTGACCGCGTTAGCCCCCCCCCCCCCCCCGGCATCTTCTCCAGCCGTCATTAAGGGTGCGTGCTGGTTCGTGCCTGGCTGGGCTGCACAAACATGTTGCTGGAAAATCTAATATTAGCTGATGGTGTTTTAATTAGTTACTGAAGGGTTTGCTTCTTTACATTGCAGGGAAATGATTCTTCAGATTCTGTTCTGTCACCTTAAACGATGTAATACGTACAGAAGCTGTAAGTGACAAGCTTTTGAGCATTAAAAATAATAACGTCACAAAAAGATTTGACAGGTTAAAGCAATTCAAACTCCTAATTCTTCTCGTTTTGCTTACTAATCGAAACTAACTCGGTTTATTTCTGATCGCTGACATGTAGTCAGGTGTTCCAGCTCACGTGAGAGCCGGGCTTTAAAAACTCTGCTGCTTTCTCTTTACAGGCCTGTGCAAAAATCTGGGTGACGGGCCGGCGTCGGAGTGGCAGCCTGCTGTGAGGCGTGCGCACCTCCATTAGCACTGCCCAGAAACCCGTGAGACGCGCGCCTCCAGGAGTTTTCACAGGGGCTGACAACCTCCTGACAAACTGTGAAATGCTGCAAACGGCAAAAAACTGAGCTGGCAGGCAGCGAAACGGCTCCGATTTTAAATCTGAGAGGCGTGGGCCTCGTTCCTTTTCTCCGTGAGCCACCTTTGATTCCTCTGGACTGGGCCGAACCGTCAAACGGTGGGAAGAAAAAGGGGCTGAGAGTGGGCACGGCTTCAGAAATGGCGGCTTTCTGACTGAAAACGATGCGGTTTAAGATCGTTTGGAGTCTCTGGCAGTGACGGCTGACGTTTTCAACTCGTCTTTCCTCCGGTTGGCTCATCTCGGCGTCTCTGCCCGAGACTTCCCCGGGAGGCGGAGGAGGCCCGCTTCTAATCGCAGCACTTAGCGGAGGGAGGATTTGTTGTTCTGTTTTTGAAAATAGCTGCAAAGAGCACAAATTAGTCCCCCCCCCACCCCACGACTCGGGAGTGAGGTCGACCTAGTTTTCTAACAATTGCTCATTTGTCCCGGCGGGGTGAGCTTTTCACTCCCTACCCTCGCCCTCTGAACTTTATTGTGTCCGCTTCAAAGTTACAATTAAAGAACAAGGCCGCTATATGTGAAAAGAGCTCATTAGAGCTTCATGCAGGGGATGTGAAGGCAGGACCCCAAACTCACCCCGATTAAAGCATGGACAAAAATAACCAGGCAACGGGGATGCAAACTTTTCTTTCCCCTTTTCTCTCTATAAATTGGGAACTATGATTCATTCTGGCTCTCACCCAACAGCCAAACGCTGTCAGGATTCACAGCATTCCTCTGAAGTTTCGACCCTTTCCAGTTTAGCCTCTCGGTGCCAGTGACCCCCCCCCCCTCCCTCGGTATTCCTGGATCTGGTTACCGTGACGGAGCGGGGGCCGTGTCGTGTGTCGGGCCGGGGTGAGGCCTGCATTCCTCAGATGACACCGGCCTGACGTCTCAGTGTCCACACCGCTAGCTGACACACAAACGCAGAGGAAGCCCAAAAAAAGCCGTCCCAATCTCTCCCCCCCAACAGTTCGCTGACCCCTGTAAGGTGCTGCACATCGCTGGGACTAGAAATCCATCTGGATCAATGAATTAGACCGGGTGGGACTACGCCTGTCAGAAGTGATAGCTGAGGCCATTATTTTCTTCATTAAACCAGTCAAACAGTCTGTTCTCACAGATAAAACACATCACTTTATCACGTATGGATAAAGCAAACTTGCATTGATTTCAGAATTCCGCTAATTAAACTTGATTTATGGTCACGGAATATTAATCTGCAACATTTTAGCAGCTGTGTGCAAACAGGAGGGAAAACAAATTGTAAAATACCAAACATTACCCAGTAAAAGGCTGACCTTTTACTGCCTCGCTTTATTTTAAGCTAAGTCAATTAGCATTGTTTCCATTTTGTGGTTCGACTCTGTTACTTTGTCTGCAAACCCGTGAGCTACCGAGTCCTCCGGTGCGTTTTCAAGCCTCCTTAATGCGGATTTACATTAAATGAAAATGTCAGTTTCATCAATGTCTGGCCCTCTAATGAGCTCAGGTCCGCGCGGAGGACGGAGGAGCAAATTCACCTGAATGTCAGAGAATAATGAGGTGGAGCGGGCCGCCTGGAGCTGTGTAACAGGGTAACCAGACGACTGGGACTCAGACAAGTGTTGAAGGTTGGAGGGTCATGTTGCACACACTGCAGTATCCGCTAATGGCAATATATTGCGTTATATTGTCCGCTCAGCAGAAGAGCTGCCGCGCGTCTGTGTCAGTGTGCCAGGAGGGACGGAGGAGGCCGGCAAAACAGCAGCGACGGCAGTTTAGCCACCAAATGTGCGTGGCGTCCGCGGTGCACCTCGGGGAGGCGGTGCGACGGGAAGTGTGTGCCTTTCCCTCGCTTTTGTTTGTGCATTCCATGTGGTAGCAGGGCGGCCGGCAGCTGTCCTTGAGTCTCTATTGACAGAGAGTGTGGGATCGGCGGGGTATTTTTATACATTAGCCTGTGTGACAGAGCAGGTGGAGGCTTTGTGGGCCGCAACAAGGTCGCAAAGAGAACGGGTTATGACGTTATGCCACAATCCGGCCGAGTGGGGAGAGCATCCCCTCGCAAACGTATAAGCCAGATCTTCAAGAGTCGGAAAGATATTGAACCCCTCCCCCCCAAAAGAAAACAAAAACGGATTAATTAAGCCAAGGAATGACACTGACGCAATTTCGAAACTCTGTTACACCTGAATGGACATGGCAGAAATAGCACAAAGCTAATTAGCGGCCTTATTAAGCACTGGGTGTTAACAGGTTAAGCTAGCAAAGCACATGGGCCTGGCCTTCTCGATCTGTGCCTCGGATGCTGAATATAGTACAGGACAGACACTTACACCTCTTCTGTCGTCTGCTCAGACACGGTTTAAAAAGAAAACGGCCTCCTTTTTTGCATAAAAAGGCTCTTTGTCACCCCGACACTTGCGGCTTGATAGCAGTTATCTGACTGTAATGATGGGGGATGAGTGAGGAGGCCAGTGAGGCAGAACAAAGCTGAAAGCACTTGGAAGCTGCTGTTTATTTCCCACCGTGGCGGGGCAGTCCGTGGACACGGTAACTGGTTTGAACAGGAATGGGGAAGGCATGTGAATGAGCTTAGCGGCACCTACTTGAGCTGCTCGCCTTCTTGAAATCCTCAAGAAGCGTAATAGACTCAGCCACCGGCGGCTCACAGGCCGGACGGATCCGGGGAGCAGACGCAGTAGATAAATGTTTTGTTCCCGGGATTACGAGAGCGTTCTGGAAAACGAGGAGTGGGTGCGTTTCAGTGAAAGCCAGAGTTACCGTGCTGGCAGTCAGCGTGTCTAAACAGAGACAGAGGGGTTATTGACCTCTGCAGGCCTTTGATCAATGCTGCCGCCGGCCCACACAGATGTGCTCTTGGAAGTGAATGAATGTGCTCAGCGCATCCAAAAATCTGAAAGGGGGGAGCGATACCTTCCAGAGAAAGACTGGGATCATTTCAAAAGACATTCTTAGTATCATTTTTGGCATCGAAAAAGTATTTCCAACTGGGTTTAAATTGCTTTGAACGTAATTCAGAACTGGACTTTGGTGTGTGCCCAGTGGCTGAGTGACACAGGAACATCTGACATATAAATACACACACATCCCTGTGTTTGTGTGGTAGTTCATAAAGAGGCTCTGCACAGGGCCACGCTCCCCGTCAGCTCCCACATTGATTACATATTCAGAGAATGCAGTAAGGACAAAATACTGCACTGCTGCCCTTGGCTCTAACAACAACAAGATAACTTGTCCTGTAAGAAAGAACAAACTTTGCCGCATTGGCATGCCGGTGTGGGTCAACTACAAATGATACGAGATTCCACAGCTATCTCATTAGTCCCGCCGGCTCCGTCTAAAGTAAACCTGGGGACACACACTCTGGGGCACCGGGGAGCTGCCACGCACGACTCACAGCCATCAGCAGACCCACAAAAACGAAATTAAGACTCAATCTTAATGTACTTTTGAGCTCTTAGGGATCGGCACCCCCCCCGTTGAGAACGGCACAACACATGGAAAGCTGAAGAATCCACCTGGAGGAAATCCTGAGTTGAGAGGGTCAGCCATTGTGTTGCTTTCCTCGCCGCGTCCACGTCTTTGTTCCCAAACGGGGCTAAAATCTGCAGCTGCCTTTTACCGCCTGACTTAAAGATGAGCATCGGACCTAGATGTCCGGCCCCTGATCGGGCCCGTCTTTGTCTCTAATGCAGAAAACAAGCAGCGGGTCGGGCTCTTTGACAGCCTGTGGCCGGGTCCGGACTCCAAACACACCACCTGCAGAAATGTGGTCGCTCCTAAACAATAAAGATCCGAATCTGTCAAATGAGCTATGTGCCTCATTCTGGTGTCTGCAGCTATTACTGGGAGGTTAATTATTTTAGTCTACAAACAATAATAAAATCCAGCCTATTTATGGTATCCTCAGCAGTTAAACAGGTAAAAAATGCATTATTCTATCTCCTTTATTGTATCATAATGCCATAGTAACTCCAACATATAGCACATCTTATGGTATGTTATTACAGCTGATAATCTCAATAAAAATCTTAATACGTGTGTGTGTTTTTTTCTTTTTCCCACGGCTCACACCGCAGCAAACCCTTCATGTGGATGCGGCAGTGGACCTGAACCCGTCCCGGACACAAAGAGCCCCCTCTGCTCCGTCACTGGAGCTCATCGTAGCAGGTTCGCTCCTGGGAACGGAGCCAACTGTCCGGCCCAATGAAACCCGCTCAATCTTGCTCAAACAAAGGCCTCAAAGAGGTACGGCGCAGTCATCACAAAGTTACGCAACATCATATAAAGATCAATTCATGGGAGCCCGAAGCGAAAACAGGGGGGGGAAAAAAGGAGTGGGCTGGATAAAGAGGGATGGGCCAATCACTTGCTTGGTGGCCTAAACGATCCCAAAGCGCTCGGCTCCAGCCTCCCCCCTCCTGCTTTTGTCCAATTAGCTTGACATAAATTAAAGGCAAACGCTGGTGGAGAGTTGCTAATGAAATCCCCGAGAGTAACACAATGGAAGAAAAAGAACACCGGCTTCCTCCGCGGACTGGTTCAATACCGTTTGGAGAGCGTGCCTGTTAGCTTTGTCTCCTAAAGTGTGGGGCCATTAATCCTCAAACTCCCCTCTGCGAATCTGAAATATTTATGGAATTCAATATTCAATCTTTAACACTGCTGCCTTCTCCCGCTGGCCTTGTGCAAAACATAACTCCAGCATTTCAATGCTGGCCTCGCTTCTGGTTGCTAGGAGACAAACCAGAGAGCGCCTTCCTCCCTGTGAGGGCAGCGCTCACACTAGAGTTCTCGTTTCAAGCCCCGGAGGCCACAAACACGCCGGCGCTGGCTGGAGGGAGGCGGCAGCCTGTTACATGCACAGTCCTGTGTTCGTCTGGTGGGGGGGGGGCAGTCGTAGCTGCTGTTGTGAGATCACAGAGAGATGTTTTCAGATGGGCGCCGCTTTAGGCGCTGGGAGCGTAGAAAACAGACTATTTCTGAACATGAAACAAACACAAAAACAAAAAAAACACACCCAACTAGGTCGACAAATGACTTAAATATGTATAGTCAGGGTGTATTACAGATTAATTATTACTGTCAAACATGAACAACGAGGCCATTAGAGTAAAAAAAAAAGATCTGAAAAGAACCGATGAGACACAGATGGCTGAAAATGTGATCGATATGCTGCTAAAAAAAGCAACACCGATGTGTGCGAGTTAGCGTCTAGAGTCTGTCAGATTTCGGGTCTCAGGGAGGATGAAACGCACTGCTGTGATGTACGTGAACAAAAGTAGACTGCACAGAAAGATTCCGTTTAAATGAGCTGCTTTTAGGAGCGGCCCCTGGCAGAGCGGCGGTCCCGGGTTGGGATCGTTCCCAGAGGGTCTCGGGGCTGCTGGATTATCAGCATATGAACAGCGTGTTCCCCTCAGAGCCGGGAGCCCGCCAGCAGCACAGGCTTTGTCGGCTCCTGAACAACGCTGTCATCTGTGCTCATTCATGGATTGCCATCACAGTGGGGGGGGGGCTGCTCCTGCCCGGGTTTAGGTGCGACTCCTCGCCTTCTCATCTCAAAGAGGCTGTGCTGCAGATCCCTCAGTCTATCCCAGACAATGGCGGGGTTGTCTCTGTAGGCCCGGAGGAGCGTAGGTTGGGGGGGTTTGGGGCTGGTGATGTACCTGGTGTGGTGCTGGTTAAAGTCACACCAGCAACAAAGACGTGAGAGCGAAAGGCCGACTGCTTCCTCAGGAAGGCATCGTGTCCGGCGCTGGGAGTTTTCTTATTTCCGTCATACGCTCGGTACTGTAACGCACTGGTGTTCTGAGCTCACCGAGAGTTGAATGGGAGCTTCCTGTTTACAGACTTGCCTTATGATCCCACCCAAGGCCTTTGGCTTCACTCTGACTGAGAGAGGCCTCCGCTCCAGACGGACAGGGATTCCAGGCCATATCCTCAGGATGTTTTACAAAACACACATAGTACAACATTGTGGTCTTTGGCCACTTGTTGCAGTTTTCCCTTTCCTTAGTTACCTGGAAAACTATTGCAAATCTTTTTCGCCCGCTATTCAATATCCTTAGAATGATCCCTGGCTTAACATGCATGAAGAACACTGCAGACCTCGATCGATACGTGCAATTTAATGCAATAACAATTGTCATTGACGTGCAGAAGCAGGCGGGCAAAGCCGAGTGTAAAGCATTAACTATATCCAGCACACGCAGACACACTTGCCATAAATACTCTGCACAAGACGTCAGATGCAAATGTCAGTGACCGGCTCCCGCAGCCCCTCAGGAACGTGTCCAGGGCTGTGGGACGGGTTCCAGCCCAGCATTCAAGCAACCACTGTCCTACTTATCAAAGAACCAACAGCATTTTCCCAGCGTCGACTTGTTAAAAAGAGCAATCTGCTGTGTGCTAAATGTGTAATAAACAGGACACTCCTTTAAAATTGAACAGAAAAGTTCAACAAAACAATATTCAGATGCTAAATGTTGTATTTTGAATCAGAAACTAGAGAATTTAAAGGCCTTGTGTATCAAATTCAATCACACATTTGTTTAAGTACAACTAGAGCTGGTGCAGTTTGGCCCAAACTGCTCCCACCACGCCGACACTATAATCGATGTGATTTTAAGTGATTCCGACAAGCATGAAGCTGCTTGTAACAGGGAGTCATTGTGTTGGGTCTGGGGCACACTTGCTGCTTGATTTAAAGCTCTCGGGCTTAGAAGGAGGCACGCAACGACGGGGCGCATCTCTCCCCGCTAAAGCGGCCGAGTGGCCCTCGTTTAGCCCGGTATGGAAACGGCCGGGGCTTCACCCACGGGCGCGGGATGAGGACCAAAGGAGGGTGTCGGCAGCCACTGGAGGCTTTCACGCTGCAAACACAAAGTCGCCGCCTCGAATGGCGTTTATTTATGCAATTAGTCAAACTGGTTAAGAACTTCACAGGACTTGAATTGGCCTAATCGGTTCAGTCAATCACAAACGCTGGGCCTCACTTATGGGATGCTACCCGTCATCTGCTGTCACGGACATAAAGGCAGGTTTACTTTTGGTTAGGTAGAACATTAGAAAACACGACTCAGCTTAGTATGAGGAACATTTATGGCTTATCTTTTTTCTTTTTTTTCCAATCTAAAAAGAAGCAGCCACATGGCCTCCCTCTTCCGATGCTAACAGTGCAAACAGAAAGAGCAGGCGGGAGGCTTTTCGTGAATGATACAGCCTGAAAGTTTGAAGAGAATGTTTGTTTTTCAGAAACCGGAAGAACAAGAAAGCATCCCGGTGGAAGCCCGGCCATGTCAGGTGAGCAGGTTCACTCTCACGCCGGCTTTTGACTCCCTACAGTCAAACAAACTGACGGAGCTCAGAATGAGTCTGAATGAGAAAGACTTTTCCCTTTTAAACTGACCGGCGAGTGTGTTGCAAACAGAAGATCCCCACTGTACGGAGACTGATGACCTCATGCAGCTGACAGCCAATCCTGTATCCTCTTCAACCTAAACAACAGTCTGACTAACTACGGTGAAAATATGTGGGGATGTTTTTGTTTAAACGGTCACTAAATTTAACATAAGGAAGTGAAAGTGGCAAATGAGGAAAGACCTGTAACCTATGGGGAGGTTACACTTCCTTTTTCACTCACTCCACATGTATGGTTTCGTTCTTTTTCTTTAAAGCAGCAGAAACTGGATGGATGCTCCCACCACGCCTTCTGCATGCCTGTGGATTCTTTGAGTAAACACTCCAGACTCTACTACAAGTATCTGACTAATCCATGGTAAGTATTACAACCACTCGTTCCTGAAACATCCCCCCATCAGCAAGCTGGTGAGAACTGACTGATTTAGCTTTTCGCTTAATGAAACTAAAAACATAATTCTGTCATTTCGGCCAATTCTGGAAAGCTCCTCAGGGATTTGTGCTCAATGTGTCGCATTGTACATCCCTCCTAATAACCTTAATCAGAATTTTCCTCTCACAAAGGGGTGGGTGCAGCATTTGAACACTGTTGGTTTACTTATTAGGGAGGTAATCAAATGACTCAATCGCAAAAATCCAAATAGCCCTTTAAGAAGCCTGTGCATTCATTAGCCTTTGGAAAGGGCCGGCTCTCTGGTGTTACGTAAGCCCTACTTTTCAGGCTTGGTCTCTGCCAGAGCGAGGCTGCACAATACATGAGGAGGTCTGCATGCTAATCGCAGCAGGGATGAGTAATGAAAAGCGGTGGCTCTCAACCGGGCCGGGTAAAGTGTGAAGGAAAGCGTAGGGCCGTCCGGGAAAACGCCGGGCAGCCGACGGCTGCTAGAGGTCAGCCAAGGCAAGAGTCAATTAGCCCGGTCAGTGTCTGAGCTGCTGATGAGCTAAAGGTACTGAAAAAATCATGCTCAACCCCACAGTGACACCGCAACACAGTCCAGAGCAAACCGAGGGCTGGAACGGGGCGAGAAAGGGCTGGTGTCGGCTTTGCTGCTCGTGTTGCATCACGGCCGTTCGTGTTTCCACAAACCTCTCCCAGCGGACACATCCTAAAAAATTCCAGGCGGAAGACGCGAGCTCTCTGGTTCAGGACTGGGCCTGAACCGGCCCAATGAGCTACGCTCCCAGCAGATAATTGAAGGTTCGGCCGGGGCCAGCTGAGATAATTACGCCCCGGCTTCCCGAAAGCGGGAAGTGGTGACAGGCCGGCAAACATTCCAAGAACGGGACGAAGCCGTAAGGTGGCGTGTTCGGAGGCCCGGCGGAGCGGGGAGCGTGACGGGCCACAGGTTAAGCTAACCCCTCGGGGAGCGTTTCCACAGATAAGGCTGGAAGGAGTACGGATATAGAGCAGCCGCTTGCTCCGCCGCACAAAGGAAGTGGAACAACAGCGTTCCTAATCACTGGTTTGTGGAGGGAGGGGGGTTGCCCGCCATCGCTGGTCTACCTGCGGGCAGAAACTCAAAGACTGCTGCAGCAGCAGCAGCTTCCACCTCCGACGGCAGCATCCATTAGCGCAGACAGCTGTTTCTGCTCACGCTCCTGTTCCCGTGAATCACTTCTGACACGACAAGCACCAACCTGCCCCCCCCCCCCCCCCCCCCCCCCACCAGCCAGATGCTGACGATCCACCGGTGGCATCAGGGCTCCAGAAACATCGTTCTCTTCATTTAAATGAGCCATTCGCACTTGTGGTTCCTGCCCCAGAGGGGGTTAGTTGAACCTTCCCCGCAAACAATAGGCTAACGCCACCCCGCCAATATTTCTGGCTCCAAGTGTGAAAAAAAAACTAAATAAATAAAAGCATCAAGAAGGGATCGGGTGCTCGTGTTTTCGCTCTTTAAGAGAAAAAGACCAGAGTGGACAGAATGTGTCAAATGTGTGAAATAAAACACCCAGATCATAAAAGCACGGTGAGCAGAAAAATGTAATAAATAAAAAAAATCAAGGAGAGCATCTCGGTTACAGTGCAGGTAAGACGTGAGCGGGGGGGGGCAGAGCCTCAGCGATAAATATTTCAAAGCTGGTGCAGCTGGAGCTGCCAGGGAGTGAGTGTTGATGATGCTGCTGCTGTAAAAGAGACAAATACTGGCTGGCCCCATGACGCCGGGAGCAGATTAGATACTCGTGATATGTCAATAGTGGTAAATGACCAAATGAAAACATAGAAATTCACTACACGCTGGTTTATGCTGCGTCAGATAAAAGGTGAGAAGGAGACTAATGTAAATAAATAAGGATTAAAGGTCTCAGCCAGTTTCCTCCTGAATACTCCACATCTTTGTCAACTCTTCTACTCAACTACTCGTCATAAAGAAAAGAAATGGGTTCATTCTGTCGCTTTGCTTATTTGCTGGATTCTGACCATCATCGTCCACGGCTCAAAATAACGTCAACACCCATTAGCTGCGTGGCCGGGACCCGTTTTGGGATTTAGACATTTCTAATCGCGCAAATTAATCAGCTCTGCATCTGATCCACGTCAGGTCTGAGCAGTTTGCCACGAGGAAGGATTACACAGCAGCTTATGCAGCAGGGTGAGCCGGCACCGTCTGGAGCTGGGGCCGAGGCGAGTTTACTCAAAGGACTGGTGCTTGTTTACCACGCGGATAATACAAACATCTGAACCCCCCCCCCCCCCCCCCCACGGAGCAATGCAAAGCCCAAAATTTAACTTCAGGGTCCATTTCACAACAGTTAAAACCTCTAGTTTAGATGACTTGTGTCACAAAAGATTTCAGGACCTCTGAAAAAACTTTTAAAGCTTGCTCCACTGGTGCTTAAACCTTAAATGTGACATTTATGTCACATATGTCCGGGGCTTCGTTAGGTACAGGCTGCGGGGGCCGGAGGAATTCCTGGAGCCCTCGCTGCCGAGATGTTTTGCTTTTCTTAAAAAAAGAAAATAAAATGTCCCAAGGAATGCCATCGCTGGGAACTTCCACGACCCTGAAGGCATCGTCCAAGACTATCTAGCCGATAAAAACTGTGAGGGCAGTGTGACCGGAGCGGGACGGCTGAGGGGTCAGATCAGAAACAGAAGCGTATGCTGAGATAGACGGAACCTGGGGAGGGACCTTAATGCCTCATCTGATGGAGAGCAGCAGAAAAACGGGGCTGGGTGAGCAGCTACGAGGCCGGCGCGGGGCGAGCCGTTTGGGCTGTGTTGGTTTCTATTGTTGGAGCAGGAAAACGATTCAGTTCAAGGAAATCGGGGAGATTGTTTTTTGCAACGCAAACACTTTCTGCACATGCACCTCCAGAGGGGTTTTCTACCTTAAACTCTTCTGTTCGTGGTATTAAAATGGGTCACGGTTCTGACAGGCTCTTTTGTCCCACAGGACCCGAAACGTTACATGGAAGAAACACAGAGAGGAGCCGGATACGCGGTGCATCCGTCTGCAAAATATGAGCTCATTTTCACCTCTACAAGCAGGTTTTCTACAGCCTGAAAACCAAAACTGAGTGGGAGCTTTGGCTCAGGTCCTCCAGAATGCTTCTGTTCTGGGTACAAAAGAGCAGCACACCGTTTCTCAAACTCTGCTCGGCTGGAAAAAACTATCCTAAAGATAACTATCTGAGCACGCCAGGCCGCATTCAAATCTGCCTGAGAGTAAGTCCCCTGGTGCGCTCATCACCTGGGATACAACAAAGAGTCACAATGGCGGTAAAGCTCATCGACATGTTGCTATCATCCCCTTCCTCTGACCTTCCCGCATCTTTAACGCAAACTTAACAGGATTGGTCTTCTTGGTTATTAGATTTTAGGGAGGAACTGCAGCACAGGACTACACAAACATTCTGCTGAGGGGGGGGGGGGACGGCTCCTGGACCCAGAAGGTTTCCTGGCTTGTAGTCAGGTATGACATCATCCATTTTATCTGCCCGGTCATTTGTAAAACGACTATCAAAGCGTTCCCGCTGCAAAATGAGTCTAAACGGATGACTCGAGGTGAAAGGTGTCCACCACCTTCTCAGAAAAGAAAACGTTTGTTTTTTTGTCCCTTTAAGCGGTGAACATGTCGATGACACAAAACTGTGTGTGACCAGAACAGCATGTTAGCCCTGCACAGGCTAAAAATACTCCATGGATTGGAGCTTTGCAAAATTAGGAAGCCTTGAGTTAGCAGGAAAAATAACAGTTATAAGGGGGGCGGGGGGGGCTACTGAAGTCTGTCCTACTTTTTCAGTCAAGAGAGTTTTTAAATAGATGCTCGCATGCCCGTGAAGCCCTTAAAAAAATAGGAAACATCACACAAAAAAAGAAGAAGAAACACACGGGAAAAAATAGAAAGGCTGCTGTGAGGTGAGCGAGGCTCCAAGACTTTCTTCCTGCTCGGGTTCACGAGGCATCTTGACGCGCTTCCTCTTCCTGAGTGGACTGAGCAGGATGCTGAGCAGCGGGCCACTTTGGCATCAGTGGTTTTCCTTCAAAAGCCCCATTACAGCTAATCACACGGGAATGAATCAGAACAACACCTGATTGGGATCGAACACATTAAAAAACAAAAAAACAACCCGGTTTTATGTGAAAGAGCGTCTAATTTTTTATAGGACAGATCTGTAATATCCATATTTTGTTTCTGGTTGACAGAAACAGAAAAAGGCTGTGTCCAGTGCTTATTGCTGCTGTCGTCCACCATAAAATACGCTCTCTGCTGTTATCTTACGCTGTAAATAAAGCCCAGCGCTCTTTGTCTTATCGGCCTCCTACTGTCTCCTCATGAGGTCACAGCGATCCTGCTCTGATCTCCTGCCCGGGTCCAGAATGTGTGGAAACAATGCAAAGCAGGCCGGGGTCAGCGCCGCCGGGGGGCCGGCTGTTTGTGGCCTTTAGCTCGGCCACCTGGCCAGAGGAGCGCTCAGGGGCCTGTCCTGCCTCCAGCTTCTGGCTGAAAATAAAACGGAGAGGTGACGGCCGACCTATCAACGGTGCCCCCCGCAGAGCGAAGCATGCGCCTATTTTTTATCCTCTGGAGCTAAAGACGGGCACTTTGATCGCCAGGCAGAATTTTCTCATGTCCTATTTAATGATTTTTACTTATTACTCAGTATTTCTATTTTTAATCCAACCAGGAAAGAGCATACAATCTCCAACTCTTAGCCCTCAGATCTACATCCAAACTATGTAATTTTTTTGAGGAGTTCCTACTAAAATCAACTCAACTTTATGATGAATAAAAAGAAAGAAAACACAATGATGAAGATATTCTTCTGCAAGACAAAACAAAAAAAGAGTTCTGACATACTGAATGTAGCTCCCATAAAACTGTACTTTAGACCAAGCTGAATTCAGAGAAAACAGGACAACTGTGGAACCTTAAGTGGCAAAAATCACAGAATAAATGGAACAATTAGCATAGCTGGCTCCAGTTCTGCTGGGAGCCGCACCACGTGGTCTGCTTTGGGTCCTAAATAACTGACTTTAGTCATGAAAGAGATATTAAAGATAACATAATCACATCTCATCTTCATTTATATCACTGGCTATTAAAAAGGAGCAGCGCTGCCTTGTAGGGAAAAAAAGCCCCCATTGCCAACCCCTTTAAGAGCAGCCTGCCGTGTTTGTGGGCCGGGGACAACAACAAAAAAAAGACCCACAAATAGTTGGGAAAAAAAATCCTACAAAAGGAAAGTGATAACTGGTGAGAACACAAACAGTCAAGTGTTCGGCTATCTAAACTCTTATGAGGCCTCAGTCTGAGGCAGAGGGTCAAACCCCACTGTGGTGAGTCTTGAGATAAAGACAGATCCCTGCATCCGCTAGCTAATCCTGACTGAGAGGTCCTGCCAACACCGTTGGGATAAACCCGTTTGAGCCACCACAGTCACTTAGTACACGCGCATAAATACGCACGATCACAGGTGGGAAAAGAAATCTGCGGAATGATGTCGGTTTTTTGTGGTGGCTGCTACGCATGCTAACAAAAAGCTGCGGATGTGTTCACTGTTCTGGTTCACCCGGGTCTTCCACCACCTCCCACATCCAAAAGACTCAAATCAGCAAATCAGAGGCTGACGGTTCGGCTCCAGACTCCCGAAGTAACAGAGATACACGGGCTCAATTTGCCTAATCTTCCAGAAAGAGACGTCTTATTTAAGCGTCCTTATCTGAAACCTCTCCAACTTCACTTCCCTTCACATACTGGAGATGCCTCAGAAACCACATTCAGCACCGGCCTCCTTCTTTAAGGTGGGCTGAGACCATGAGGAGGGTTAGATGACCACGTTTCTGCCAAACAACCAGGAGAACAGAATCCTGGTTTCAGATTAACAGAGAGACATTTACATGGGAAATTAAACAATGACACAGCACTTTAAACCATGCATCTCCCATTTAAGAGATAAAATGAATACAAATATTTCCATATAATCATCAATAAAATATTCTTTGCTGGGCCACCATCATAAAACAGAACTGCTACTGGTATCGGGATAATTCATTATTCAAACTGGGGCCATCCTGGCATCCCTCCTCACCTGTTTAAATCCTGCCTGCCATAAAGCTATAAAGACCTCGTTAACAGGCCACCAATCTGCCCATAATTGTCCTGACCGGTGCTCTACTGACCATCGCCCGAGCTCCATCCGCTTGCAGGCGCCAAAAAGAAAAAAAACTATTTCACTTTTTACAGCAAGGGACGGATTCATATGTGGTCGACCAAAAATGCAAATCACGACTGTGCACGCCTGGAGGCGCGTGCACGCGTGGTTTCAGAGGGGGATAGCCGTGGAACTGGTGCCCCAAACATAAAGGAACCAGAGCTGGGCTAAAACAAAAGGCCACTTTTCTTTTTTTTTAATGGACTGGTTTGTCCTTTTGCATGCAAACCGTCTGCAGTGCACGAAAAGCTTTGCAGTCTGACCACATTCCCCGGACATCCTTAAGGAAAATAAGTTTAAAAAAACACATTTTAGGGCCACTGTTAACGTGCACTGAAGGCTTAACTTTTAACAAAAGAGAAACAATAGGGAGGAGCAGAATTGGTTAAGGACCGTGCACCTTTTTTCTTTTTTTTTTTAATTAGCAGCTGGCTACGTTTAGCATCATTTATGCATTTTCTTTTCTTTCTTTTTTTGAATGCACATGCAAAAAGGGGCTAGCTGTTTGCAGGCTGGTGCTCAGACACTAAACCCTGGGGGGCTTATGGGGGGCTGGAGCCCGGAGGGACCGGCTGCTGGTACCAGTTGAGCCCCGAAAACTGCTCATGTGTGGCGGGCCGGGACGGTGCAACAAGCCCCGCTCCGACCCGGCGGAAATAACCCACTTCCACAGTACAAATGCCACCAGTAGCCGAATGTAACAAAACCGTTCCTCTGACCTGTTGCGTCCTCTCAGCCGGATTCATCATCACAGCCTGCCGAAAGCTGTTATCCACATAAGACGCCATTGTTTTCCGAGGAGCCGTCTGGAAGATGCTCAGTTTTTTTATCCTAAAAAAAAAATGTTTAGAGATATCCAGCGGCTGGGGTATAAACAAAAGAACTCCCTCCTTTTTTTTTCTTCTTTCTCGCGTTGCTTAATTCTTGTTGGCCGTGGTCCGAAGCTATAGCGGATAAGCTGGGAGTGGTGCCCGGAGCCAGGCCACGACCGGAGCCAGGCAGGCGAGGGGCTCCCCGGGGGTCGCGGTCCCTCCGCCGGACAACCGAAACCGGGCCCCGCGCGGGGGAAACTTCGTCAAAAAAAAAAGAAAATTAGCTCGAGCAATATTCGTTGAGTTATTTCCTAACTGTGAAAGGTGACGTCCCCTTGTTCACGCCAGCGTTAGGTAAAGCCGTTCCGTGGGTCTTCGGCATAGCGACGGGAAGAAATTCCATGTAGGACCCAACGGTGGAAAAAAAGTGAGCTGAAGGCTAGCCCGTGAACAGCAACCCGGCGTCCATTATCGGAGCTCTGCCCTCACGAAGTCACAGAGAACACTCATTTTGGGAGTGTTTCACGGCTCTAGAAGTGCGGACTGCTCCACTGCCGCTGCCTTGCTCTGTTGTGTGCCACCACCATGGTGACTGACACAATAATCCCAAAGCCGGAGCGAATTAGCAGTAGCGCTTCCTGTTCAGGTTTTCAAATTAAACCGGTGTAAGCGTCAACTTTGAAATCCATGTAAACGACCAGGAGGTGTCAACGGATCGTCTTTATTTAGGTCTAAATGTGGAACAGACGTTATTTCAGCTGTCAATAATGTTATAAATGCAGCACTTTAATGTGCCCCTTTCTTCGGTAATGTCACCGTGTACCTTTTCCTTAGATTGCATTGGTATAAATGTCTTCGTTCTTACTTTTCCTGAGGACACAACGTTTCCTTTCTGATGTTTCAGCTCAAATCAAATATTACATTTGTTGGATTTTTATTTTTTGGTTAGGATGGTGCATTGGTGTTCAAACAAAACGTGAGCTCTGCTGTTATTTTGAAAGTGATATGATTTAATTTTATTTCCAGTCGTTGTTGTTTATTTTTTACTTGACAGATAGTCTTAAGGAGCAGGCTTATTATGGGCGAGTCTATTCAACAAAGAACGGAATGAGGGCTTTGATTTGCAAAAGCGATGCTGTGGCGCCACCTAGTGACCTTATGGGGGATTACAGATTTATATACACTTAGGGAAAGAAATTAATGAAGCAATTTTCCTTTAACATTTCATAAGGAAAGCATGCAATATCTAAAATTATTTTCATGAATAGTGTTTCCTGTCCTTCTGCTTTGATTCCCATCGACTCTATGAAATAATTTTAGGTAAATGAGCCTCAATGGTTTTATTAAGTGGGCATGGCTCAACAGCTGAACCCTCCCCTGTTTGTTAAATGCAACAAGGTTCAACGACACCATGACAACCGCTGGTTGCATTACATGCAGACTTGACCCCATAGACAGAGCAGACCGCTTGTTAGCAATCCACGCAACAACGCAAACATAGGAGTGGAAATATGACGCATAGACGCGGTGCAGCATCAGACAGGCCGCCCTGTGGGAAGAGGATGATTTTTACAGGTAGGAAAAGCAATTATTTAACTGAGGGAAATGCTGTGAGGTAACAAAGCAAAGGTGTTTCTACAAGATGATAAGAAACCGTCTGTTGCCTGGCAGCTTTTTATTCATTGCGCATCAAACCCCAAAGGTCTGCACAGTTTATCTACTAGGAAACAATTATTTGCTGCCCTGTAGATAAACCTGTAAGTGGAGATGTTCTGGCTCTGTAACCCAAAAAAAGCAGACTGACATACAGTAGACATCCACTTTTCACAGATAATGGTTCAAAATTCATTCTGAATACAGAATTGTGCATGTAGGATTTTTTTAAAAAAAGGTTGCATTTGGTTTGTTTAATCTTTGCCTTATTGTTAATCTATTCCACCTAATAATTTTTGTTTGGGATGACATGAACCTGAACATGAAAACTGAAGCATCTCTTCTCTTTAAGAATTCAACAAGGACCCCACGTATGGAGCTCACATTCTGTAGGCTCATGTTATCACTCCTGGGAGACCATTATAAAGGTGTATCTAGCCTGGAACTATTCAGTAACAGCTATATAAAAATGATGAGGAAATAGTTTTTATAAAGAAAAAAAAACTGCAGGTGTGGCCCGGAATGCAAAAAGAAGGATTTTTACCAGTGGGAGCAGCTTATGATCATATGGTCTCAATCAACTTAACCAAAGAGCACAACAAGAATTCCTCCCAAATCCCCCTACACCTCATAGAGGAGGACTCGGATGGATTTCTTTATTGTTTCTGTCTTCTCTTTTCTCCCGTGTCTTGACACTGATCAGGTCCAGATGGAATTGGGGACTATAGGCCGAGACCAAATGATTTCTCCCGATACGTGGGCGTGGGGGCCCCATCCCCCGGGGCCACAGGTGACCTCGGTTATTTGTGCAGGGCCGCGCCCCGGGCTCCACCACCCATGCCCAGGCAGAGCTACGTGGGCGAGGTGGGCTGGGGGTGGCAGTACAACCAGCTCCTGAACGGCCAAACCCTGCACAGCGATCAGCAAATTAAGGTAGGAATCAAAACTGACCAGCGTGGAGGCCGAAGCCAATGTCGTCTTTAGTTAATGTGGTACAGAGTCATACACAGTTTGACTTTTAGACACAGATGCTGATGATGAAACCTAAAGCAACTCAGTCGGCCCTGAAATAAACAGTCGCTGCAAACTGCCTGTAAATGAAGCATTTTTTCAAAACTCAGTCACATTTATCAGTAAGATACAATACGTGTGTGGCATCATGCTCAATTATCTCCTAATGCGATGCACTGTGAGCAGCCAGGGTGACTAACACTGAACTCTTTGTCTTGTTCCTGACAGAAAACAGAATTACGAGAAGCACTTGAGGACAGAGTCACCCAGAGGTTTCAGAACGACGAGTAAGATAAAACCTGAAACCCCTCCTCGAAACGTATCGAGTATCTTTTTTTTTTTTTTTTCAGATTCCCATTACATCCGTGCACTGGGCCAAATGGGAACATCTCAGGTTTGCGCAGTGTTGAGCCAGCGCATTGTAAGCTGTCTGCTTCCCCATCCATAATGCAACACTTCCACTTTAACAGGAACACACAGTGCCTCAAGCTGTGAATAAGAAATCCGGCAGACTGACTTAGAAACACAACCAACCAAAACAGTTTACTGACCGGAACACCTGGAAGGTTTATTCTGTACCTCTCCATTTTTCTTTTTTGACAAAATACCCTCAGTGTCATTATTTCCACTGCCTCTTTGCTCCTGAACGTAAATCCTCAGAAGTCTCGAAGGATATCATTATGTGTGTTGGCTTCAGGTTTTAATGAAAGGAAACAAACACACAAAAGATTGGATGCATAAAGTCAGAAAAAATTTTTATAAATGATTTGTATAAGCTCGCGTGTGCTCTGGTATTTGTCGTGAAATTTGACAGAAATCTGAGTGAAGGGTCACACATTTCTTCCAAATTCAAACTTCCATCTCTGTGGAGAATGGGGGGGAAACATGGAGAAAAGGCTTCGTCAGTTCAGCTCAAGCTCTACGGATTACCAAGACCTGGATGACTGAGATTCTACACACCAACACCTACTGCGGGCGTTCCGGTGTGTGCTGGTGGAGAGATGAGGAGCCAAATGTGGAACAGCGGCTAATCGAGGAAAGCTTTAGCGAAGCCATGAAAACAGAACTAAATACAAAACAAACCAAAGAGCCACGGGAAATATCCACAGTGACATAATGCACATGGCTAAGACCGAGTTTAAGACGGGTTTATAGGTCATGTTGATGACCACCATGTAGATGAAACTGAGGATAAAATGCAAGCACAGGTCTGAATGCATGGACAAAGTAAGCTTTATCAGCACAGAACTAAAGAATGATAGAAGAGAAAGGATAGCAGGGAATGAAAGGACAAGAAAATCAAAGTAGATAAACCCAAATGAGTCTTGACGAACATTTAAAAAAGAAAAAAAGCTAATCAAGGCTCAGCCGATGTGAGTACAATAATTCCCGGTCGAACACCGAGCAGATCTAGACCAGAACCATCCAGAAGCTGTGAGTCCAATCAGCCATCCCAGACTTCTGGATGCTGCAGTTTGAGCTCCAGCCCTCTTTTCCCCGTTGGGGAGTGAACCAGCAGTTTGTTCCCCGGCCACCGCCACTGTGTTTGTTATGAGAGACACACTGTGCAGAAAATAATGGGAAAAAATCCACACGCTCATTTGTTTCTGATTGGATCCCATGTGAAAGCTTTTGAGAAAAAAATATCTGTCAAGTGTTTTTTTCTAAAGCTTTAAGGGCATCAAACCAGAAACAGTGGCTTATTTTGAATTAATCATCGTTGTCCTTTACTCTGCACGAATATTTTCCAGACCACTTTTAGGGTGAGCACTTTCAATCCTTTTGCATTTTCTTATTTGTGTTTTTGTTCATTCTCAGAAACCCCAATCATGGTGAACCTACGTTCGCAAATAGAGGGCAGCTGAACCTCTTGTGTTTTATTTTTTTAAAGTTGCCTTGAATTTAAACACTTAGGACAGCACACATTAATCTTTGTCTCTCACTTTCAGCCAAATCACTTGTTCTTGCCAAAGTATACATGTTATAGCAACAAAAAAAAAAGACAAAGGGAGCAGCGGACAGCTGCAGATATGTGGACAGATGGGGATGAGCACAACACAAAGGTAGAACAAAATCTGACTGATGGAGGACATTGTTAATCACAACAACATGCAGCTTTGGAAAGACTAATATTCGGATATGCAAAAGGTGGCCTGAGACTCAACAGACAAATGTGAATATATAGATTATTCCAAGTTTCTATCTGAAATATTAAACTCTTTACAACTTCTTTACAGAGTATGTACTAATATACATACTACTGTACTAAAATACACTCACTTTCTCACTAGTTTTTATCACATTCACATTCATATTCCATAAAAAGTGTCCAATTTCAGTTATAAATACCACTAAGTAATTACATAAGAGACATGTCAGCATTATCCACATCTGTTCATGGGAAAGTTACAAAAACCCATGCATAAAGTCAAGTTCATGTGAGTTATTACAAGGCCAAATACCAGATTTCCCATGAGACGAACAAAAAAAAGTATTGTAGGAAACAACATGTCAACATGCATGGTGTTGCATGTTGACAACCCCTTTCCTTTTAAAAAGCTGATACACACAAAGTGTGTTTGAAAGGATGTGATGATGAATTATTAAGCGATTATGGAACAGAGGTGGCCTCATTAAACAACTGGGGCATATGCACAGTCATTACGGAGCCAAGAGTCCAGACGAGCACTGGTTAGTCTCCAAGAAAAACTGTCGGAGCTCTAATTTTCTTTTCGGGTGACATTCTGGGAAGCCGCTGGATCTGTATCTTAACAGATCTGTGAGCTGGGTCAGAGGTCACAAGAAATCCAGTGAGACGCTCTCACAAAACGTTCAGCAATCTCCAGATCTAATCTAACCCCCCCATCTCATTTCATAATGTCTTCTTCATCCGGAGAGACTGCAGAGAGCTTCTAAAGATAGACTAAAAACGCCGAGCATATTCCGAGAAAAACTCTTGAAGGTGTCCATATTTCCTTAATGCTGTTTATGTTACTCAGTCAGACTGCCCAGTCACTTTCAGCCTCTGGGACTTTTACATATATTTTCTGTTGATTTCCTTCCTTTAAGGTCCTTCAATCTGTTAAGATGTGTCTCAAAACAGAAAAAAATGATTAAGTGGAATCTTTAAAAGCTTAAAGGAAATATTCAGATAAATGAAATCGCATAGGAAATGATGATTCTCAACCCAAATGTGTGACACTAAGGCGTAGAAGAACATGAATAGGTTCAGAATAACGCGCCCTGCGGGGGGGGCCCGAAGGCCAGAAACGTCAGGCTAGCCTGATTGATGTCCTTCATGGCTTCGGCATGTGGGCTGTAATGCGTCCATGTTTTGTTTCCCCTCAGAAAGAACACGGTAGGTGACTCACAAGATGTCGACACCAGGTTTCAACAGAAATAGTCAGAGCTGACAGCAGATGGCATTCTGCCACCCTCAGAGAACGCACCTGACTGCTAATGAGACCTGTCGAGTTTGATTAAAGATCTTTTAATCAGTATAAAAAAAACACGGCTTCAGCTTTTTCTTACTGCCCCGAAGCCTGAATAATTCCATTTAAAAAATAAATGACTTGTTATTCACATCAAATAGACTCAGGATGCTCTTTCTGAAAGAGCCCTGTGGAAGTTATAGATATATCACGGTGCTTTATCAATGAAGAAGCACGGTAATTCATAAATCTGTGCACGCATTTGTTAAATCAGACACATTTTTCACATTTTGTGTTAAATAATTCCTCTTCAAAGTTCTGTCAAAATGCTCAGTGGGGGATTATACTCAGATATAGCACCAATTCCAAAAGTTGAGGATTTCTTCGAAAACTGAACAAAATAAAAATGGGTTACTGTCAGGTTGGTGTCATTTTTCAGAGGTCACTCACAAAGTGTCTCAGAAAGACATTTTTGATTCCCATTTATGGAGTACCAGGTAATCCATCCCTGTGGCGCAAGCAATCACATCCCCTTATATCCGGTGAAGATAACTGTACACATTGTTTACCACAAAAGAAGCCATCAATCTCACATAACAAGCCAAAGAGACATCCATTTCTCCGGGTCAGTGGCAATTTGTTGCTAACAGCGTCTCAACAATCGACCGGCCTTAAGCTGACCCTCACCTGCGGGCATGGTGTGGCCAAATATGTTGGGACAGAAATGCTGGACATTTTCAAGACAGCCCATATGTTTACTGGGAACAAACTGGTGATCAAAGTCAGTTAACTTGAGATTTGAATCCATGAGCGATTGGGTTTAATCTCAACAAAAAGGTTTTGCTGCGCGATTCTTTAAAATGTAAAAATAATAAATAAAAAAAGCCAATAGGCAGAACATGTGTGTGTTAATAATCTGAACCGTAATAAAGTTATGTATAATCAATGTGTGACATTACTTCAAAACAAGCTTTTGTTTGTTGTCATTAAGTTAAGAACACTTTTGCAGTCAAATATGTTAACAATGACAACACTGTTTTTAATATGTGATCAACAAAAGGTCAAACTAGGAAAATGCTTAAAATGATTCTTTTTCTACAATTCCATCACTTGTTTTTTAAGAGTCTCAAAGACTCACCCTTGGGAAATTTTGCATCTTCATAATCCATCCAAAACAATAATGTCTTTAAATATGTTTGCTTTAAACTTTTGTTTGTTCATTAGGTGTTCAGACCTAAATAATTCATTTTCTTTTTTATGTGTTCTTATTTAACAAAATCGTTGTATTCCTAATTATTTTGCTTAAGAGACAGTTGATTAGATTTTGGTTTGTTCAGCATGACAACTGTGGGTGTTTTTAACATGTTACAGAAACGGGTGCTTTTCACATAATGTGTTCAACCATTGTCATTTTGTATTTCCAAAACTGATTTATTTTAAATGCTTTTTAACACAATGGTCATATTTCATGTTTTGTTGTTGCAGAATCCCCTTTAGACTGTTGATTAATTGCATACTATATAATATTAGAAATGATGTCCCATTCATTAATAAAGATTTCCTCTTACTTCTATGAAATTGTTTTCGGTGTATTTTTATAAACGATATTGGAGTTAGCGCGGGTAACGCTCCTCGCTTGAACGGATGTCTGTTTTATTACAATTCAAGATTTCACAATAAGACACGTGCAGCGCATTGTGTACATTATGAATGGTAAAATAGTATCTGTCCTATTTATTTTGAAAGCGTTAAACGGAAGTTGTCGAAGTTGTCCATTCATAACGTTTAACCTGTCTCAGTGCACCGGTCGGGGTTTAGCTAGGTTAGCTAGAACAAGGGACGAGAAGACTCGCTAAAATGTCTCATCCAACTCCCGCCGAAAAGCCGTCCAACCCCGAAAACCCTCGCGTTTTCTTCGACGTTGACGTTGGTGGTGAAAGAGGTTAGGACGAATTTGAATACACGAAAGCAAACAGAAGAAACTTCAACAGTTAGCCTCATTAGCTTAGCAACTCCTTGGCATGTTCTGGTGTCTTCTCGAAACGAATTAATTGCAATGGGGTACAAGTAGTTGGGATATAGAAATAAACAGTTTTCCAAAAGGGAAATAATGTTTTTGTGATAGAAGTTTGAAGATAAACCGTTGGAAGCTTAAAGTTAGGACTGTAAATAAATGAGCCACGTGCGGTCGAATAAAGCTGAGAAAGGTCTAAACATAAACCTCAGCTGTGCTGTCACACCTCTGCAGATCAGTTTACAAAGCCAATAAATTAGGTAATTAGGGTTCATCTTGATCTGTACGCATATTACACCGTTTATTTCAGGTGTTTAGCAGGTGATAGACACCAGGATTTCTCAGACTAGAGAGAAGATGTCATTAACAATTCATAAAAAGGTTTAATGTTTTCTCTCTGTAGCTGGCCGGATTGTTATGGAGCTGTTCACTGACATCACCCCCAAGACTGCTGAGAACTTCCGGGCTCTGTGCACGGGGGAGAAGGGCCTGGGGAAGTCCACGGGGAAGCCGCTGCATTTCAAAGGATGCCCCTTCCACAGAAGTAAACACCCTCCACTTCTCATTTATCTTCTCATTTACCTGATGTTTGAGTCTTGAAGGACGAACAGACACACCTGGTGTTTGAGCTGCTGATGGGGCGCCATGTTGGGCGTTGGGTTTGTGTTTGAGGAGGAATAACATGCAAAAAGGTGCCACTGAAACATGTCCCTTTTGAAAAAAGAAGGCTTAAACACGCAGATAGTCATCTCAGAGCACAAATAATAAGATGCAACCTTTCCAAAAGTGTCACAAGAATTATTCAGTGTTTGAAATGCCAGCTCAGATGGTTAATTCAGCCTCTGTCTGATGCTATTCCAAGAAAAAAAACACCCCGGTTGATCCTAAGAAGCAGCTTGACCTTAAATTTGTTTTTCGACAGTCATCAAGAAGTTCATGATCCAAGGAGGGGACTTCTCCAATCACAACGGCACGGGGGGCGAGAGCATCTACGGGGAGAAGTTCGAGGATGAAAACTTCCACTACATGGTAAGTGAACAGTCCGTTTCTGAACAGTCAGTTCTCAGACCGTCGAAATACACGGGCACCACAGAATCTCTGTCTCTCCTTCCTCCCGCAGCACGACAAAGTGGGCTTCCTGAGCATGGCCAACGCCGGGCCGGACACCAACGGCTCCCAGTTCTTCATCACCACCGTCCCCACGCCGCACCTGGACGGGAAGCACGTGGTCTTCGGACAAGTGCTGAAAGGCTTCGGAATCGTCAAAATGCTGGAATCCATCGAGACCGAAGAGGACGCCCCAGTAAAAGTAAATCCCTCCTTTTTTTTGTTTTTCTTTTTTTCTAATAGAAAAAAAAAAAGCTAGGCTGACAGCAGCTGTCTCAGCTTACAGCCTGTTTTTTGTCCAGACCACAGCAGAAAGCGTGTTAATCGTGTAGCGTTCAGAGGCACGTTGACATGTTTCAAACAGAAAATGTCACTGAACGGGATCCTGAGGGGCATCTGTTACATGAGTTTTAGTTTGAAAGAGAGTCAGCAGTTCGTTGGAATAGTTCCCCGTTTGAAGCTCTGCAGCTTTTTTATTTTTTTATTCTTAGCAAACGTGTCAGTTGGAATTGAAAACCCGAGCATGCATGCCGTTATCTGAGCTCCCACATTTGCCAGAAATCACGAGACCCGCTCCGTGGGGGGGGGGGCTTTTGAAGGTGTGATTCTCTAACGTTGTGCCCTGTCCTCCGCAGCCCTGCGTCATCGCTGACTGCGGCGAGTTTCTGGACGGGGACGGCTGGGCCGGCCCGCCCGCCGACGGCACCGGGGACGTCCACCCAGACTTCCCCGAGGACGCAGACATCGACTTTAAAGACGTAAGCACCGGGGAGCGCTTTGATCCTCAGGGTCACGCGTTAGCAGCGGCAGATAGCATCAGAGAAACGGCGCCACCGGGACCCATGTGACCTGTTTTTTGGGGATCTGCTTATTTGCTGCACGGCGAGGCAGAGGACAGAGGGACGTTTTCACACTGAAGTCGAGAATGTTTGGCCTGGTTGACCTGGAAACAATTCCTAAATGAATTTCAATGGTGCATTTCAAGTGTCCAGTGTGGAGAATCTGATCTGCTTGTTTCTCTTCCAGTTATTTCAGCTGGTTGCGCTTTATTTTCCCCCCAAACTTCAACTTGTGCTCATCTTAGCAGCAGAAACAACTTTAAAAATGATTATTTTTGTCATTGTTCCATTGTTTTTTTGTTTTGTTTTTTATCGTTAACAACATTAAATGAAACCTAATGGCGTTTGTGTGTCTGTGCTCCTCTTTAAGGTCGACAAAGTCCTGTCGGTGGCCGAGGACGTGAAGAACATCGGAAACAGCCTTTTTAAGAACCAGGACTGGAAAGCTGCCGTCAACAAATATAGCAAAGCCCTCAGGTAGAGCACAGTGGGACTTTGTTTGTGGTTTGCTTTTCCGTCACACTCCCCCTCTGCCAGAAGTCAGAATTTGAGCAGCCCCCTTTGAAAGCTTCCAGGAAATAAAACGATTTCAAATCATCTGCATAAGTTTGAAAACACCGCTCACAGTGTTTGAAAGAAGTCATTGTGGTGGACGTTATGCATGTAAATACGAAGAGGTGGAAGGTGTTTTTTTTAGGGCCGAAACCATCAGTATCCGTCCCCCCGACAGGTACCTGGAGATGAGTGGAGACCACCTGGAGGAGGAGGCCCAGCGGAGGCTGGAGCCCACCGTGCTGAGCTGCTTCCTCAACACGGCCGCCTGCAAACTCAAGATGCAGCTGTGGCAGGACGCGCTGGACAGCTGTGACGAGGTGCTGAGTAGGGTTGTCAAAAGAATCCATACTCCAAAAAAGTTTAGATACTAAAATGTTGTATCCGGATACGATACTCATTTTCCAAAGTATCGATACCACCCTCCTTCTTTATGTATTTTTTTTACGTTGTTTATGGTCATTAACAAGACGTTAGCCTTGAACTGCTAGCTTTGGCTAATGGCTAATAATAACGTGCTACCATTAGTCAAGTACATATCCAACTCCGCCCACATTCAAGTCACCAATAGGGAGATCCCAGGCAAGAAAATGGTAATGCCTCATGGCAATATAGACATTCATTTAAAAATAGTGAAATTAATCTTTCGAACAGTTAATTAAACTCTATCTATAATATTATGTTAAAATAGTGGATGTTAAATAGGTTTGTAGAATAAGTCCAAAAAAGTTTAACCAAAAAATATTCATTTCATTGTAGGGTCAGGGTTAGGGTTAGGGTTAGGGTCATTAATACGGGCCACCAGTCACAATAACATCAGTAACAGGTCAGTTTGAAATGAAAGACACTAACCTGTCAAAATTCAGTTCAATTTTGGGGTCTTTGTTTTTATCTTTGTGGTATCGAAAATGGTATCGAGTATCTTCCTGAGTATCGGTATCGAGTTGAAAATTTTAGTATCGTGACAACCCTAGTGCTGACACACACACATGGGTAGCCTCTCTGAAGGGGAGCTGGACAGAAGTGCATTTTATTCCAGGATGCATCCAAGTCAAATCTTTATCCCACGTCATCTGACCCTCAGATACTTTTTAGGAGTTTGTCACAAGTTTTGTTTCCCTTCCAGGCTTTGGAGCTGAACCAGGCCAACACTAAGGCCCTTTTCCGGAGGGCCCAGGCCTGGCAGGGGCTGAAGGACTACAGCAAAGCCCTGGTAACTTCCACACACTGTCGCTTTAAAGAGGCTACACACACACACACACACACACACACATACGAGGGCCCAGTCCCAATTTACACTCTGGGCCCCGGCCAGCGGCTTTGCAAAGGCAAGGTGCCCCTTTCTCCTGCTGACCGAGAAGTGTTGGTCATCCAGAGCTCCAGCCGTCACCGTTTAGGTGGCTGTAGCACCATTGTTCACATCTGGAAAAAAGTGCGATTTTATCTAATTTCTTAAGGTTTTTCTCAGTCTTTTAGCACGAGTAAGAAATGAGTCATCTAAATAGTTCAAAGTAAACTCTAAAGTTGCTGACACTGCTTTAGCTGAATGATTCGGCTCTTATTCATATAAACCGTCCACACAGTCACCCTAAAGTCGTTTGACTTCTCAGTTCTTTTCATTTGTTTACTTTGCAGATTGATCTGAAGAAAGCTCAGGAAATTGCTCCAGAAGATAAAGGTGAGTTCTTATCCTTTCCGCGTCCTTCCCAGAGAGCGGGACGGCTCTCATTACCCAGCAGCACACGCAGCACTTCTCCGCTTCGCTTCGATCTGAATGTTTACTTTGGTTCACAGTATTTTTTACGCTGATTCATGCGCTGGATTCAAATTCAGCCCACACGCTCAGTCCCCAGGAACAAGTCAGATTAGTTTTTCCCTTATTATTTTCTTCTTAGCTGTTTTTCATAATTGGATTTAAGCAAAAAAGTTTAAAGATGGATGGGAGAATGTGTTGCTTTACTGATTCAGAATGTGGCTCAGTGAGCAGGATAGCAGCAACAGTTGGTCCGTATTTAGTTTGTTCAGGAGGCAGCACATCACCACTATGTTCAAGTTGAAATGCACCGGGTAGGATTGGGCGCCCCACAAATCTTTTTCAGCGTTGCTCTCTTTTGATATTTTAAGCTGCAGTTTATTGGCTGCAGGCTAGAAGATAAGAGCTATCACTGCGCTTCACGCTCTCCGTGGGCCTTCAGGAGCAAGCCGTTTCCAAGGAAAACTGTGTGTGCAGGAAAAACAGACTAAAAATGGCAAACAGGACACACCGGGGCTAAAAACACAGTTTGAACAGCCACCGTGCAAAAAAAATGCTTCCCATTTAAAAAACAGTCTGATTATTATCTGATTATTCCATCCATTTGCTCATTATTTTTTCCTCAAAGAATTGAAAACTTCTTTCTCTCAACAGCTATTACCAATGAGATGAAGCGAGTCCATCTTAAAGTCCAAGAAGAGAAGGAGAAAGAGAAGAAAATCTATGCCAAAATGTTTGCCTGAACACACGGAAGACCTCACGTTTCAACGAATTATCAACGGTTAATATTTCAAGTTAAGTGCACCCTCAGTAGGAAGGAGGAGCCCGTGGGCGCGGGAACATGCACAGTTTTGATTTGAGGGTTGTGTGGCACTTGGCATGCTTCTGTCTGTGTTTCACTGTGAACGTGTGAAGGCCTGTCTGCTGCCCGCAATGGTTGGAGCAGGACGTCGTAGCGGTTTCAGGTCGTTTTACAGTACGTCTGGTTTTATTTATGTTTTATACAGAAGCCAATAAAAAGCACTGGATAACCATCCGCGGTTTGTTTATTCATTACTGGGACGTTACATCATTATGTACAGTAACACAAAACGCTGTCGAAATACAGTGATGCTCACATTGCAACATTTTACAGGTTGTTCCGTTTCCTCGAAGCTTCAGAGAAAAGTTAACAGCTGCTGATCAAACATAAAACTTCTTAAAATGCCCCATGGAAGTGACTCCCACCCCTCCGGTTTTGGCTTACCTTTACATCCTTTACATGGTCCTGGGTTTAGCTAGCTAAGTATCCTGCTGTATTATAAATAATCGTACTTGTTGTGCGCTCAGACAGCTACACAGTTCAGATTTAGTAATTAGGCACGTGCGGGCAAGTACTGGACCCCTGAGTGTGGAGTACTTGTGTTTCTAGACCAACGGTATTATAAAAAAAGAAAGAAAAAAACAGCATTTACATCCCGTTGTAGGCGGGACCGCCGCCCCCCTCGGGCACCACCCAGTTGATGTTCTGGCTGGGGTCCTTGATGTCGCAGGTCTTGCAGTGGACGCAGTTCTGAGCGTTGATCTGCAGCCGCATCCCGTCCCCCGTTTCCACGGGGACGTACTCGTACACGCCTGTCAGAGGAAAGACACTGAGTTTATTTCCTACTGAGCGTCAGATTTTTCCTGTTTGGGATCATTTGTTTCATGTGAGGGCAGAACTAAACGGGGCACACCCGGTTGATATTTTCTAATCTCAGGTGTTAAATGAATCATTTCACTAAGTCGATATTGGAACCTTTCATGTAAAAACAAACAAACAAAAGGCTTCTGGTGTTTCCAGGACTAGAATTAAAATAACAGGTTCCGACCACTCCAAACACAGGTTGTATAGAGGGGAGCTGTTAATTCGTTGAGGGCTTTTCTCTGATTTTCCAAACACAATCAGGCACTGATTGCAAACTGGATAATGAACAGTTAATCTGGGTCTATTGGGAGCACACTGCTCTGAAGGATAATAAATGAACAAAGACCTTATGAGTGATATTCTTCTTTGCAATTTGTAGGAATGTAGAGAGCCAGTGGAAGACGTTAAAGCTGCAGCCTGATTATAAAAGCATGCTGCTGGGATTGTGGATTTCTTGGCAAAAGCTGGAAGCTGCCAAAACCTTTGATTGGAATTCCACAGTGATGCTGGCAGCTTAATCACAAATGCTTACAACATTGATCTGTCCCCTGATAACCGATACACGATTGTAAAAATCATTAAAATTGTGTCTGATGGGTAGAAAAATGCTCGGCAATCAGATAAATGACATCTTTTACCATCAGCTTCTTCTGACGCTCAACAACTTATAGTTTTGATTTAAGTATCGAGTTGTTTCGGCCAACTGCTTTAGTCCCATAATTATTAAATGGAAGTTTTGACCCGGCTGACCCAAAGCTACGGTGTTTACAGAGGTCTTTAATTGCTGTTGTGCTCTGGCTGGTCTCCCCTGCACTTTCTGTTTTGCCTCAATGGAAAATGAAGAGCGCAGCTGCATTTAAAGCCTCTCCGTGTCGGCTACAGACTACATGACAACGTCTCGCAGGTTCAAGAGACTTCAAATGACTTCAAAATGTCTTTAGTTTAGCCGCAATCGAACGGATAAACGGCTAAAACACTTTGGAGGCACGCTAGCAGTGAAAGAGTGCAACTAATGTTTGTTTTAAACTCAGTTTCAAGCTTATAAAAGAAGATAATTGTCATTTTCTCTCTTTAGAATAAAGACGGCAGCCAATCACGAGCTCCAAATTCCTAAAGCAAAATCGGCCAAATAGCGGATATGGATTCAGAGGTGTTGGTTTCACCTGAAGGTTGAATATTGCTACATTGAGAGCTCATCCCTCTCTTACAGCGGAGGGCTAACGGCTAGCTCTTATCTGGGTGGCCTGCTGTTGGCGGCCGTACCTGCGGGGCAGAAGCGCTGCTCGGGCCCGTCGTAAATGGCCAGGTTCCTGGCCACGGGCACGCCGTCGTCCTTTAGGGTCAGGTGTGGGGGCTGATCCCCTTCGTGGTTGGTGCCGCTCAGGGCCACGGAGGAGAGCAGGTCGAAGCTTATCTTCCCGTCGGGCTTGGGGTACTCGATGGGCGTGCACTCCTTGGCCGGCTTCAGCTGGTGTGCGTCCAGGCCTGCCGCACAGCGCGCACAGCGTGTGAGGAAATGTGCGTTTTTCTTTTGCGAATCTCCCAGTGCGGTCTGGATGGCGCCGGTCTAAATCAATGTGCCTGAGATAAACTGCTCTGCTCCACTGACTGCAAATGTAATGTCCGCAATGCATTCAACTTAAATTCCAATGGGTAAGAAAATCAAATAAAAAACTATCTTTTCTGTTTTTCTTGTTCCTTTCATTTGTCTCATGCCCTCAAACTTTGTGTCTTTTGAAGCAGGACACCTTGGTCTTGCTGTGAAGTGATTCTGTTCTGTAATACTGACCGCAGTGTTTGAGGGTCCAGGGCTCTTTTCCTCTGAAGATCCAGTAGAAGATCCCAGTGTAGACCATGCCGCCGTACAGGCCAAAGTAATTGTGGAAAGACGGCCGGATGTTCCTCACGGAGTACAGCTCCTTCCACACCCACGAGCTCTTCAAGTTTTCAGCGTATTCGTGGACGTGGATTCCTAAAAAGGTTTCAAGTAAAACAAACCCGTCTTATTGTTATTTCCCAGTCAATGTCCTGTTGAGATGTTTGTCCCGACCTCTCTAATGGTTTGGAAACATACTTCCAGGACTATGAAGGTTTTACAGGCTGGTAAAAACAAAGTTTTGCTAAAAACATAGAACCTGGGTTTAGTTTAAGAGGTGGGCTGCATGAAATTGGTGTAAGTGAATCTCACTCAACGGTGCAGCAAAAGGGCTTCTGTGTGTTTTCCTGCTTTTCTCCTCAAAGTCTAATTTTATTTAGGACACGCGCCATTAAAATGTCTGTTATTCTATGTGGTAACATCAGTTTTCCAGCCCACTACCTCTCCTGTTGAGAATGACTTCCAACATTTAACGTTTGGGCTGTGAAAGGATTTCCCTCATATTTAGCCTATCACACTTGATTATTTCTGATTAGACAAACAGAACGCAGAGTAACTGCTGATCTGCTGCAGGATCAGTGGGCTGGAAAAAGCGCATTTCTACAACTCCTGGTGGAGGAATTAGTGACGAACAACTGTCTGAAGTGAAACTGACACTGTGTGAAAAGCAATATTTCACTTACTCACATCACCACACAAATGTGAGGCTTAATTGGGGAATTTGCTTCCCTCTGAGGTAGCATTTAGTTGTAGCTTTCTACAGAATAGCTTCTGTCTCAACCTGGATGGATTTTTCTGACCACCGTTCCTGTGAGTATTACACTAATTTCTCATGAACTTCTCATGAACCCACTTGCTCCACACCGAACTATATTCTGTCTTTCATGGTGCGTTAAGCTTTTTTCTGAGGGCTCTGAATGCAACAGGGCAGCATCATGCTAATTATGAATGGGTCTCCAGTTTTGTACCTGCCGTCTCAGAATCCAGGCTCTCTGCAGTGACTTTTGGGAAAATGGCCTCGGCAGCCAGCATGCCACTCTTCATAGCCGTGTGGGTTCCTTTGATCTTTGGGACGTTCATGAAACCTGGACTGCAGCCAATCAGCAGCCCTCCAGGAAAGGTCAACTTTGGGATGGACTGAGGAGTTAAAGGACAGGGTTCACAGCAACATCAACCTCAGGTCTTCCGACAAGATTTCCTGAATTCTTTAGCCACTCAAACGCCACACTCTTGGGTAAATATGAAGTTAATTAGTGCGGTGCGGAGCTCGACTTTATATTCACCACAAATTTCACACATTAGGACAACCAGTGTCCTCTGGTCCTTTGCAATTAGTTTTAGCTGAATCGGGTCAAAAAGGATTAAATGGTATGCATTCAGTTCAATAAATGTTACACTACCCGAGACTAAAAAGCTTTTAGAGAGGATTTACTGATTTGTTCTCCCTCCAGCCACTAACTTTGTGGCTTAAAAATAAACAAAGACTGTGCATTCTGAATAAACGGAATTTAGTGGAAATAGCACAGAAATATCTGTGTGCATTTAAAATAATAATAATAATAATTCTGTTTCATCAGGAGAAATCAGTGTGTGAATCTCTCTAAACCGCCAAGCTGTGAAGTTTCAAATGAGAAGATAATCAGATATTGAACCATGCTTTAAGTTTGTGATCTCCCACCGAGGAGGGGTGGAGGGGTGGGATGGGTATCTAAAAGATCAAATGATATGACCAAACTTTGTCTAAAGACCTTTCATTAAAACTAACAAATAATAAATGAGATTAGAAAAAGACTAAAATAAGACTGGCTGGGACTTTTAAAAGAAGCTTTTGATCAAACACTTCACAAGCTCCATGCTCCATTTGATGGGTACAAACAATGAAATATGCATGTCCAGCTGAGAGCTGAGTTGATGTAAAGCAATGATTACTACTTTGTTTATTCAATAAACGTGATTAAATGGTATTTTTATGCTGGTGGCTTTGACAAGCAAGAGAAACTAGAGAAAATATCCGATGTACAAAAATACCTGAAATCCTCCTTCATTCAAGGCTCTGGCTCCATAAGCAATCCTCTGGCCTCCCTCCAGTGTGGACGATACGAAAGGGTGGTGTTTCCAGCGCTGGAACTCCCTGAAGGGGCTCAAATAAGGGTTGGAGTAGTCTAGACCAACCTGGAATCGGGGGGAGAAGAAGCGAGTTTGCAGAGATATAATCATGTGCCTCTGCTGATTTCCTTGAGCGGCAGCTCACATCTATTTGTCCCTCTGCTACCGAGAAAATGAATAGTACCATATCTATATTTATACATCAACCATCGGAACATTTACACAGCTATTATCTGGCTTTTGAGAGCAATTAAAAATGGTTTAATTGGCCTGCAGCCCTCCCTCAAACAGCTATGCTGTGGTTCTGAGTATTAATGACTCAGACTTGCATAAATTAGAGTACCTACAGTCACATGATCATTTCCACTGAGCAATCTGCAGTCTGAGTGGGCATAGCTCACACTGTCTTCCCAAAAAAAAAAAAAATTGTAGTCTATGGTATTCACAGCAACATCTGACAGAGAAAAGATAAAAAAACAAAAAGACTACATATGGTAAATGTCTGGTGGAGCTCAGACACAGTCCTGATGTGTGCGGCTGCAGAAATATTCAGCTAGCCTCATTATCTCAGCAGGAAGCTTAAAGTTGTTCTTTTCCCACTGAAACAATGTCGGCAAAGCCTGTCATTTATGCAAAACCGGTGTTAACAAGCTTTTCTCAAATTAAAATATCACTTAATTGTTGTTTTTAATTAAACATGGATGTGGGAAATGAATGGAAGATTGTGCTTTATGTAATTAATTCACTAAAGAACCCAACAGGTACGGCACTAAATGGGGGCTAAATATCAGGTCACTTGATATCGTCAAAGTCAAACTGGTGTGACAGCAGTTTAGAATAGACCAGATGGACGAAAAATACAAAGCCACTCACCACAAAGCCCAAGGCCACGAGAGGCTCTCCTTCATTGAGGTGATAGACGAAGGATCCTCCATATGTGTGTCTGTTCAACGGCCAGCCCACAGAATGTTCAGCCCTGCCAGGTTTCCACTTCTTCTCATCAATCATCCAGAGCTTTAAAAAGACACCAGCATGAGCACCTTATGACAGCATCACCCTCACAAATCAGTGTTGTGTTTCAAATGCAAACATATTGACGTCCTATAAATAAACTTTGTCTTAAAGAATTAAAAAGTCATCATACTAACATATATAGCTCATTAAAGATATTGGTAAAACCAGATTCACTATAGGCCAGTGACAGGGGGGTGCCTTTTTTCTGAACTATTGAACTGTTGAAGGCAGAACGTGTCATTTACCTCTTTAAGGCCGATAGCATAAGTCTGGGGTTCACAGTTCTCACGCAGGTTGAACTGCTTGTAAAGCTGCTTTGCCAAGTGGCCGTGGCAGCCCTCTCCGAACAACGTGACCTTAGCATGGAGCTCCATTCCCCTCTCGAAAACATCCTGTCCGCCGACAAAAAATAGAAAACAACAACTACTATCAGAAAATATTTTGTTAGCGAAAAGTAAACACAGGAAAAAATGAGGTAGTTAGGCTGTTGTGGCAAAAAAACAGAAAAACAATGAAATAGTAATTCCTGTTTTTTTTTTTCAGTTTTGCTGTACACTACCTTAGGGGAGCCGTCCTTGGCGATGCCGACGTCATTTGTAGCAATACCTTTCACACTTCCATCTTCATGAAATAAAACCTGGTAGTAATGAAATAGGTTTATCAACACCTGAAGTTGAGGGGGCCGCAAACATTTTCACTGAGAATCAGTGAGTGACGATAAAACTGAAACAAAAGTGGAGGCCATGTAAACTATAATTTTCATTTGTTTTATAGAGATTTGAAAACCTGCCAAAGAGAAATAAATAGAGGCTATAGAGTGAATAAATAGTGTGAAAGCATACAAAATCTCTTTGGCTGCTCTCAGAGGAGGCTTTGGGTCACTGTCCATCTGAGCAGCAAAGCGAGTCTTTTCAGCTTTGCTGCTTTTCACTCACTTTGACAGTATATCCTTTCAGGATTCATCTTGCTGTTTCTGTCTTCTGTCACATTGTCAGTTTACTCTAGTGATGTTGTCCGCTTCGGGTCACGAGTCATTTCAAATGTTCTCTAATCTTTTCTCTTCCTGTCAATCTTTCTCAGATTAATCTGTCCAACAAATGCAGTTTCAGAAGTGATGTGGCTTTCTGTGATGTTTTAGAAAAAAATCCAGTTCAGGCCCGCTCGGTCTTAGCTCTAAAACGGTTTGCCTCGTCTCTCTCTGAAAAAAGCTGAGAGTAAGTATTAAAAACCTATATTACTAAGCAACTGGATTTATTTTGGTAAATGGCTCAAATGACAAAAATATTTGCCAAATTTGTAGCCAGTTTGTACAAGACAATATTACCAAGTTAAAGTAACTGTGTTGGTGTGCAAAGCAATACGGGATTAATGTAAGATATAATTTAATTGTGGCAGCTTTATCCATTCGAGTGAACAGAGACACTATAATTAAATACTTATAAAGGGTGAATTACCATGACATACAAAAAGAGAGAAAAAGCTTTTGACACCTATGTGCTGCATTCACTGATTGATGTAGATTGTTAATTTATTGTTAAAAGAACTCGCCTCGGCAGCAGCATAACCAGGGTAGAGCTCCACCCCCAGCTCCTCCGCCTGCTCCCCCAGCCAGCGCACCAGGTTCCCCAGCCTCACGAGGTAGTTCCCGTGGTTCTGCATGGGCAGGCCTGCAGACAGGAGCAAAAAAATCAGCTCAGTAGACGTCCACTTCAGTATTTCCTCAACAAATCTGCCAACTCATCAGACATTCACAGTGTATCCTTTCTAACCTCTCGATATTTACACTGCACCACAGCAAATGTTTAATCTTTGCTACACAATTTCAGAAACCCGATATCAAAGTGGCTAAAAGGTCACTGAAAACAGTTTCTTTTTCTCCCTGTTCTGACTCAAGGTTAAGGGGGGAGGGGTGGGGGGGGTGTAATGCCCTCACAGACTGCCAGTCCACCACAGGTCATTATAACATGCCTGCTAATTTTACAGCTAAGAGGGAGTCCCTACGGAGATGTGAGGACACCAACGGGTCGCCAGCCAATTACGGCTAGGCCAATGTAACCTTAGACCCAAAAAAATAGAGGAGTGGAAAAAATCTATCTGACATCCTGTTTTACCCTGGCCTCTTTTCCACAGTTTTGTTTAAACAATGTGCTGGGAGTTAAGGGATGAAGGCAGCAGAATTTATTTGGAATTCTTCAGATTCGGATCATTCTTACACTAAGGCGTGACAAGGGTGCAGATAGGAAACTAAATTTCAACCTCATGTGTTCTCATCATCAGTCTCCTCATGTCGTCATATTCTCTTATAAGAATCAATGCTTCTATGACCAGATGAAAATAATCAGACGTTGCTTTAAATACAGGAATGGTGGACCAGAGCTGACTTACTCCCTTTCATACACGATGGTCCAGAGAAGTACTAAAAGAGGTTCTAAAGCCTCTTTGTTCTGCTTTAAAGATAATCCAACCAGCTCCAACAATGTGTGCTGCTCAAGTATTTTTGGATCATTTAACTCAGGTCTTAACCCTTTTGAAGAAAGAAAGATTATCTGATACAACCCCAAACCTTACTTTCATAAGAAGCCATCCTACAAAAAAATAGAACCATCCAAAAACTCCACCGCTTCAACAAACCTCAGTTACCTTTTGGTGTAAGACAGCAACAGGTTTCTGTATCTGTTTAATTTCCAAAGAACAGAAATAAATCTTATGTGAAAGCAAGAAGGAGATGCAGGCATATTGCCTTTAATGAGCAGGTAAATAAATAAACCTCTCTATTTTTCCCTGAATATGCACAGCTGTTTTTTCTACTCATCTTGGAGTTCAACCTGCTTCTTTTTCTACATATATAGCCCACACCACTATCCATTTCTGACAACATAATGCAATGTGTCTGTGGTAATTTGTCCAGGCAATAGCACTGTTTATTTGGGGTTTTTCAAAAAACACTTGAATTTCCTTTCCTAGTGGGTGGAATCCAGGCTAGTTCCCCTCCGTGGCAAACAAAACACATTTAGAATTGTGACAAGAAGTCATTATAATAATGATCACAATACAAGCATCCCCTAAATTTGGTGACTGCTAATTTAATGGAGTAGATGAGGCGGCTGACTACTTGAATGCAGTCAGCTCATCAGTCACAAAATTAACATGGAGCAGCACGGAAACTGAAAAGGACCGAAATGTGAGTGAGGAAAATTAACCAACTGTCATAACTACGAACAGATGTGACATAACACGAAATAGATGTGTATAACAGCCTCCAAACACATCTATACCACCCAAAGTGTAAGCTGACTGAGGAAAACGCTGTGTCCAGTTTGGTTTAAGTACTTTGAGCCTCACATCTATATTGGTCTCAGACTGAACTGCATATAGAAATGCATGATGGCCCCCCATCAGACCATTTCTGTGGTAGACAAAGAAAGACCAATCCCATCCTTAAAACACAAAGATTAAAAGATGCTTTTACCTGGTAATATGGGGATAGGGATTCTGTGTTTTTCTGTAAAAATGCTGAAAATATCCTCCGTCACTGGAGTGTGCAGAGGAGCCTGAGGAAAAACAAAGTTAATATAACACCTGCTGCACATGAGTAGCACTTATTAAACATTATAGATATTTAATAATGACACATTTAACACATTTTTAATTGCAGTACAAATACAGTCAGGGATATTCATGAGATTTACATTTCAATTCGAGGAGATTAGCAAACCAACCAGGATATGTAAAAATAGCATGACAACATCTAAAACACCGTACCAGGAAAAACAGCAGGAATAATATGGAGTAGCCATTAAAAGACAACAGGCATTATTATTGATATTAATTGTAAATCAAAGCCAAACCAAACTGTTGAGTGACACACATACCCCTCGTTCCTTCCAGTCCGGAAAGAGCTCGAAGAGGGCACTGGGCTCTAAACAGGCTCCAGACAGAGTGTGCGCTCCAATCTGAGGGGCCTTCTCCACAACACAGACTCTCAGCTCCTTCTCATGTTCATTGGCTAGCTGCTTGAGACGAATGGCTGCTGACAAACCGGCCGGGCCTCCGCCAACTATCACAACATCTGCTTCATCTCCAAACCTCTCCATTTCCACACCTATTAATCAAGAAAGCAAAAGAAGTGTTACTCAGTAATAACTAAATGTATGTAAGACAAAGTTATCCCCCTCTGACTGGAGCAGCAAATCCACAGAATTATATTCCTTTCAATGTATATTATCCTTAATACTGCGGGCAAACACAAATGTCACAGACACTTGTCCCTACACAACTATTTTTAGTATTTTCAAGGACATTTTTTACACCACATTAACCCAAAGTGTGTAATTTATCTAACTATGTGTAAAACCATAAACACACCTATAAGGAAACAAGCATAAAGCCGTTTATAAAGGAGTTTAAAGTCCAGTTTGAATAAATGCGACAGCCAGAAAATTATTACACAAAGAAGAAAAAGTGGATAAATGCAGTATTTAAAGTGATTACCGATTCCGCAGTCTGTTCTGTGGCTTTGGGACTTTGACCATGAATACTATAACATTTCGCTTTCAGCTACGCCTCAGGAGCAGATAAAATACTTCTGCCCCAGGACCTGCGGTTCTGTGATGTAGAAATCCGGTATATGGCTTGAAATTCAACAGTAAAACCTAAATCCCACAAGAGATGAATAAAATATATGCTTTTCTATTCTAAAAGTCTATATAGAGTTGGTTCAAGGCTTCTGTAAAAGAAACCATGTGGTCACTTATCTCCTGGAAGTAGAGCAGAGGATGCATTAATGTGCCAAATCCCAATTAAGCTACACCTAACAATGGCTTCACACTGGGAATGTGGTTTGTGCAGAGCTATCATGATCTTGGTGACAATTTGTGATAGTGTGCTGTATTTTTACCATCAATTTATATTCACGGTAACTGAAGGATGAATTAAATAAAGGTGTGTGTGTGTGTGTGCTCTTTTTATGCGGTTGCCAACACAAGGACATATCATATCCCAATAGAGGATGAGAGTAACATAAGTCCTGCATTGAAAGTTGTTAAAATCCACCTTTTTTTTTCTAACAACCTTGACACAAAGGTGTGGCAACTGCAAAGAATAAGGGTATACCTTGGTGGGAAGACTCCTCTGTCTGAATAACTGTCACAGACGAGTACAGTTCACCTTAATTATGCATACAATGTCTTCTTTTCAATGTGACAGCAATACTGATGAATATCCTTGAATAATCTTACAATTTAAAGAAATGGCTTGTTCAGGAGTTAAGACAAAAACACAAATGTGCTCAAAAATTTTGTGCTGGCAAATCAGACTTAGTAAAACTACTGTAGTTTCTTACCTTCCCATCTTGAATCTTTCTCTCGAGGATGGATGGTGTAGTGTGTTGTGATGCGGGATGCTGACGAGCACGTCCTCCTTTGTATAGATGTGTACAGCTGGGGCGCAGCATGTTCGGTCGGTACTGTTGTTAATGCTCTAATACATCTGTGGGCTGCAAGAAAGGAAACAGCTTCCAGTAAAAACCAGTTCAGTCAGGTGGAAGGGTGATCGCCTCCAGCTGGTTTAACCCCGTTTACTTTGGTTTCTGTGTCCAGTCTCCAGTTTTAAACTGAATGAAATATTCAAAAACGTGTGATCCTTACAAAACTAAGGTCACTTTAAGTGCCAAACACACTTATGACAGCGTAACTCCTCCTGGACACACACAGCTGGCTAACAGCTGTCAAACTGTTGCTGACAAGCTCCAAAGTTTTTCTCAACCAATGAGTCCATTGGTGGGAATTCTTAAATCCCCTACACCCTTGCTATACATAACAAAAGTAAAAGAACCAAAGAACATAAGAATATTATACTTTATTAAAGCAATAACTCGGATATTAATCCATACCAAGGGCACATTTCAAGTGACCTATATTGATTCAACTTTCACCTACATATTAGCTTGAAGCTAAAGCTAGGGCTGTGATACCACTGGTAAGGTTCAGAATATGTAGAAAAATGCATACAAAAGAATGAAAACGTTTACCAATCAAACATTTTACAATGTTAAAAAGGAAACTGGCCTCTTGAGGTTGTAGTTATGTCAATGTCCAGCACTACAAAAGTAGCAGGGTGTTAGCTAACCGGCTACTAGCTGACTTACCTTTACACGAGAATCTGCTAGCTGGGAGCATTCTGTGTCTGCTACTGTAAACTCGCTAGAAGACGACAGCTTCTCTTCTAAAGCCAGTCGAAGTGAAGCTGTTTTGTCTGCACTTCTTTGCCGGTGCGAGGCTTATGTAACCCACCCGCTCTGTAAACAGGGGTGCGCGTTTATACCTTACAAAATACGTCTCATAACACAGACATTCGAGCGCGTCAAAAGCTGCGCTGGCTGCGCAGAACATTACTTAACTTCACTGTAACTGCGCAAGTGCAGCTCTGTAGACACCAGTGCTGTTAGGGCCAAGCTCAAAATAAAGATCCAGGAAATGTAGGAGTCAGGCAGACTTCAGAGGCATGTCCTTAAACTCCATTATGTACTGCTTTTAAAGGACACAAACATAATGGACTTCATTTTCCTTCTTGAATACCATTTAACATTTCCTTGACCATTTATGTTACAAAACTGGATAACATTTTTGAAAAAAAAATTCCCTCAGTGCAACCAGTCTTTCTAATCTGTTGAAGAGTTTTTGAACAATACTTCTTCCTTTAAGATCTTTCAAGGCTTTTTATGATATCTTTATTTTTACATTTTTTTATACTAGTTCTGATTACTCTGACTTAGGGGTCATTCATATATAAAAATGGGTCATTACACTAAATATGAGCCACTGCTGTATCCACGCATGAAGGAATGTTATGAATGTAACCTTTTGATTTGGTATTATTAGTCTAATATACGCAGACCTAATTCATTCCTATTTTAACATTAGCAACGTTGCTTGTGGTAAAAGAAGGAGTTGTGGTGGGAGGAGCAGGGTGGGATGACTGATACACCATGGGTCTTAGACACAACCTGTCACCTATTTACAAAGCACTTTTAGGAACAATACCCAGAAGATTCACCTCTCACCTGCCTTGACCTGAATCATATAATCAGAATCAGAATCAGAATCAGAATAAGGTTTATTGCCAAAGGTTTTTAGACTCACAAAGAATTTGCCTTGGTGTGTGGTGCACAACATAACACTTCTATGATGCACAACATAACACTCATACAAGAGGCATGTGACCGAAACCACTCTGACGAGGGAGTTAACGACCCATCAGAACCACCTAACGGCCATTAATACTCCCCCAGTAGACCTCTATGGCCCATCCAGTAGGAAGGATCAGACACACCTTCTCTTTTTCCCTAATTCTTTCGTTACACCTACAGTATATTAATCTAAGTGCTCCCCACCATCAGTTATAGCTGATGAAGCCTCTTGGATGACAGGCGAAACGTCTTTTAGAGAACTTCCAGTTGCCTAATAGAAATGTCCAAGCTCGACCCTGAACTGGATGACTGAGGATCTTCACAGATACACCAGTGATTATTGCCGAGCCTCCTGGAGGCGTCGTGGGGCCAACTAGTCAAAACACTGATGAAAGAGGCTCCTACCTGATGACCCCATGGACATGCTGTTCATCACTGGTCTCTTCAGGGAACATAGGGATCAGGGTATTTTAATTAGGGACTTAGGTAGTAGAATTACTGTGTTTAATGGTTGAATTTAGGGAAGTATTCACAGTGTCTGGGCACGTGTTTCTTGTGTTTACTTAGAATAAATTTATCTTTTTAGCACGTTGTTCACAACAGCTTGCTACACAGACTCAATTCATTCCCATTTCTTTTCAGAGGCGTGCAAAGTTTGCCAGAAATAAAACAGAGTAATAGAGTCTGCAGTGTGTCATTCAGAGAAAATGGAATCAGTGGAATACTATGTCAAGGATAGAAACTACCCGAACATCTGAATTAATGTCTTTTAGAAAAACCAAAAAAAGCCGTAGTAATCACCTGACATAGGATCTCAGTGAGGCATCCGGTTCTTAATAGATTGATTGCCTCCAGTACCAAAAACAGTTCCTGCATAGGCAGCTCTAACTCAGGTAGTATGACAGATAGCCTGTGGATCAATACTCATCATCTGATTCATTCTCTTTCCAAATATTTTTGTCCATGTGAAAATGGGCAAATATGAATTTTGTTGCCATCAATCAAAAAAGGCAATTAAATGAAAAAAATGACAACTCACTGAGAATATCTTTTTAAAAAAAAAACTCCTGGTGTGAAATGAGTGCAGGAAAATAAATCCTACTGAAGTTTATGAGCAGAGGTGGGGGTCGGCAACCAGCAAGATAAAAACTGATGATAAAAGTCAACCATCCTGGCATTGTCACTGGGAAATATGTCTTTCCCATCTTTGCACAAAAAAAATCTATTCATGGACAAGTGTAATCATTCAGTCTATTCAGGTTATCTGTGGACCTCATTTTTCCGCAGATTAAATTGCCGAACCTCCACCTGACCCCAGTGTATTCGCTATGATTACTTTTCCAAATTTGAAAGGCTGTGTATGTTTCTGAGACTTCCTGTTCAGGCAGTACCTGTTTAGAAATTAAAGTCTGTTTGTGTGTTCAATCTGTTTGGGAGTTTGAGTTTGGATTTGTGCCCTCACAACAACACACAACCCAAATGACAACCAGATTTGGTACAAATGCCTTGACCTGAAAAAATAAATCGGATGATTTTGGAGCGATAAAACTCTTGTTACATCAAAATAAACAGATAACCCAGGAATTATAGCTTTATTTGAACCGTTTCCCCCTTTGATATCAGTCCTCAACCAACCAGACTTGAGTTTATGTACAGAGGTGTTTTTTTTTTTCTTCTAAATTTGTGAATCTATAATTACAAAGTATATGTGATTAATATCATTTTAAACATTCAATCTTTTTTATGTTGATTTTCAATCACTTTACTTTACTACTAGTGTCAAATTTACTATGCAACTAAGGTATAAAACTGAAAAATCTACCAGTGAACTGGACACTGCGGTAGGGGCATCTTGTACCAGTAAAAGGGGTTATGACACTCCACTGTGTCCAGGCTGCCCGGAGCTGACAGACTTGGAAGAAGTTGACAGTGGGAGACAAACAAACTGTCAGCCAACACAAAGACCAGCAAAAGGGAGAGAACAGTAATTACAGCAACAGCTGAAGCTCTTGGCAAGTGAACATTACTTCTGCCACCATCGCCTCCCTCGGCGAAATAACTTTCAGCAGCAATGGTAGTAAATAATTAAGAAAGCAAGAGGAGATGTTTGTGTTGCTTTGCTTTACTGTAGACGGCTTCTCCACACTTAAGAACTTCAATTTGGAGAAAGATATTTCCCATTCTGCCAAACTGGTAGATAAAATCTTGTGTCATCATTGTTATACTGTTTCTGTACATCTTTTTAGTCTGTAATGTTTGCTTGTTGAATTAATTACAGCATCTGTTTGTCAGGAATCCAACTAAGGAACTGTAGAAGATTTTTTTTTAAAACAGAAATATTAAATGGTAATTTCTACAATTTGGGTTTTGTTGGCTAGATTGTGCCTTTATACTGATTAGCTCATCAGTACTAATCAACAGGTAACAGAGATAAAAGGGAACACCCCACACCGAATCACACAAAGGTTCGTAATCATGCCAAATTTAAATTAAACCCTTGGAGGAAATAGTTGACTTTTTGAATCCCATTTTGTGCAGCAAAGATGTGATTCAAATGAAAGTCAGGCAAAAACAAAAAAAAAAGAAAACTGGCATGAAACTTAAATTTTGTGTTGATTGGAACTCAGTGACTAATGTTTAACTACAATTAATTACTTGCTTTAATTAATCCTGCACAGTGCTTTCCAATTTCAAATGAATAGTGATTACATAAACGTAGATACTGCCAATTAAATTTTCCTAATACATTATTAAACAGTTTCCATGGAAAAAAATCTAAATTTTTATGCATTTCAAACAGAATGCAAGAAAAATTTATGGCAGTGGCACACATCGTCAGTGTGATGCTCAAAAATATAAAATCAGCGATTCATCAGGGATTTTATTTTTAGACACAGTCAATACACTGAATTCAACAAAGCCATGTTTGAAAAAAAATCCAAACGGCGGTACGCCTGCAGTTATGATTAAATCACCAGGAAGTAGCTTGCCTTCCTTTGTGACTTTCAGTAGTATGGGAATGTAAAGATTACACACAAAAGTTGTTCACAAATCATTGTTAAGATTGTTTTTTTGTGTTGTGTTTATAATACATTCACACACTTATAATGTAAAAAAAAAATCACAAGTATCTATACTTCACTGAATAAAGTATGCACAGCAGGTTTGTACAAATAATCGTACAATAATGAATACTTTACAAATGTTGTAACTGTAGATCACAGTGTAAAAATGTGTCATGATGTGAGGGTTTGCGACATGAGGCTTAGTTTAAATTGAAAACCACAGACCAGCTGGGCATTTTCGATATACGGTTCAAGAAAAAACAAAAACAAACAAAAACGTTGCTGCCCTCATCATCATACCTGTTAAAATTAGTCAACATACTGGGTGATGTCATGTTCCATGTATTACATTCAACACAGTGCTAATTCATTTATTCATCATGGCGCTTTTTGGTTACATAGACAGCTGCTGTGGATAGACGAAAGACAAAAAATGAGGATATAATATCACTTTTAACAAACTGGAACAATCCAATGTATTCCAGTGTATTCCAATGAGCATTTTCTTTCTTTAAAAAGGCTTAAAATGAATTGGTTAAAGGTTGATCCAACTTCTCCAGTCGTATGATCACTGCTGACTGCACAAAATCACATCTTAAATGTCATTTTTGAATATTTTTTCTTTTTTAAATGTATTTCAGATTTTTTAAAAATTGGACAAATGCCAATTCTATTGCTTATCTCATCATAAAAATGTCCTTTTATCACTTCTCAGAATCACATACATCTATGATGAAGCTGCACATACGATGACCAGGTGAACTGAACTAATTACAATTTGTACGCAGTACAAAATGGATCAAATTAAAAGCCGATATCATGCAAGAATGATATCACAACATCTGTAATACAGTCAACAGCCACAAGAGAATAGTCAATCAAAATGGTTCGACTTCAAAAAAGTCCTCACGGTAAACATGTTACAATTACAACAGAAACACGGACGAGGATTACTTTTTCTTTTTGGCACACACCAATTGCAACTAAAACACAGCGACCAGTTTTAAAGAACATCAGCAGCTCAGCTGCTGCCCGCCCCAGGTGTGAATGTCAATGTCAGGAAAGCAGATGAGGACATACTTGCGTTGCTCCCAAGAGGCAAAGAAAATAACAGTGTCTGTATTTTCAACATTTGGACCTCCAGCAGGTAAGCAATATTGCTAAAGCCCCTGTAGAGTTGTTATGAGAGATGAATGACAAGCATTGCCGACACGCACATTTCAAAATGTCTCTGGATTTATGGATGTTCGACCAATGGGAGTAACTCAGCTGAAGAACATGCTACCGTGACTGGTCAACCTGGGTATGCCTGACACTCGAAATGCATTCAAGCAGAAGCATTTTACGCATTTTAAGTTTGGAAGAGATCATAAAGAACATCAAGCTGAATTCACGATGAGGAGTTGAAGTTATTTAACATTTAGTTTGGATGCAGTTTGGACAGAAATGAACGTAATGAACGCACAATCTTTCAGACTTACATAATATGGACAAACTAAGTTTGGTGTGGACTACCTTACTGAGTAATCATCACAGAACTGATTATAAAAAGGACCACTCAGAAACCACGTTCTATTTATTTTTCATGTTTTTAATTTTAGTTGTCCACTCAATCACACACAGACACACACACAGACACACACACACACACACACACACTAATGAACCTGCAGCAAGGCTGGTGGCTCTGCGTGGCTTAATTTGGGCACAGCGGTGCTTCATATCAAACACTACCATCAGCATGCAGCTCAGATCACATGGAAATCCATGCTATATCTGCCAAGATATGAAACTAAGAGGGAAAATGTCAACATGGTAATGGTACTGCACTCAGTGTCAGGAAGGATCACGAACTCCAGCCTTCATGTTTGAATAAATTGGTGTTCCCAATGAAAAATGTTAATATTATATGAGTCAAGCCCCAGTTTCAAACAAAAAAGAGAACTTACTGTACTGTGCATACTAAAATCCTGCATCAATCATGATTCGGTTAGTATTAAGCAGTCAAAGCTCCATATTTTCTTTGCACGTTTCCTTAAGCGTCTCAGAATCGTGTGGCTGCCAAAATCTGCTGCTGGAATTGGGAAACCCCTCTTCAAAAAAGGAATCTTTATATAAATAAAGCCTCTGAGATGGATTCTAACGCCACAAAAGGAAAGTATATAAAAATGTATGTATTATCGTCTCAAATTCGGAGTGTATCAAACTTACCGTTGGACCAGCATCAACTCCATTAGGAATGAATGAACATCATGCGTGTAAAGCTTTGGCACATGGTTGGAATAATTGGATCTGAAGCCTCAAAACAAAGATGTCTTCATGCATCTCACATAATCTGTGACAAATCCTGCTTACTGCCTCAAGGAAAAACTTCCTTCATTAAACAATTGGCAGTAAATATTCCTTTTAGTCTATTTGAATACCCACTCGATCCACACACTGAGAAACCCGATATTTTATGCTTGTCCCTCGGTATAATGCTGCTTAGTTCTGTAGCTGTTCCCTGTGAGCATTCAAGTAATTGAATTAACTCTCATCGGACAGTTTAAACTTAATTAATTTCCAAGTATGGGATTCGCTGCAGTGTTTATGGAATAACATTGACAACATTTTGCAACTCAAGCAACTTTTAAAAAAAGTGTGTCATACACAAGTGGCACTTTGTGATTCAACTGCAAAATTACTGCTGAAGTCCATGGATTCAGTGAGTAAATAGAACAAACTGAAGAGAATTTCCAATTAAATTTCACAAATCATATGGTGGAAAAAATACATTAGCATACTTTACTCGCAAATTGAACTTATTAGGTAAATAAACTGCTGCTGGTAGGGGTCACTGTTCAATACCCCTCATGCGTTTTCTGAGATTAATAAAAAAAATCCTTGGCTTGACAAGACAAAAAAAAGCCATTTCGAATGACAGTTTCAAGGACATTCTTTTGACTGACTAAAAGTAAAAAAGCTATGTCAACACAAAAGAAATTCTTTGGGAAAATGATGAAATTTCAGACACATTATAATTACTATGCCTTCCTTGATATTTCTCTTTGTCTGCACAAATTGTTCCCATCCTAAAATCAAATACTAAATTGCAGCAGAAGAAAACATCCGAGGAGGGTAATAATTGTGCGGCGCATTACACGCCAACGCAGTCCTCTCGCTCCTGAGTGCTGCTGCTACGTTTCAAACGCTGAACCACGAGGCCCAGGGGCTGCAACCGGGACTGGATTGTACAGCTCCACATCAAAACAAAAAACAGTTTACGGAAATGCCTGTGTGAGGCTTTTAAGCCATTAAACACGCACTTAGGCATCACGGGCGTCAAAACCTCCACCTTAAGTCACTCTAAGTTGTGTTGCTGTGCATTAGGGGTTCCCATCTGGCTACCCCAAGTTAACGCAATGGATTTAAAAAAAACTTTCTATAAAAAGTCGATGATCTCCTCGCTTTGCCTTCTCAAATGAGTTTTTGTGTATTAAACTGTGTCCTAATTTGATGTAAACAAATTAAATAGTTTTTTTTCTTAGTGCCACTGGTGTTATACTGTGTCTGCTAAGGTCTAGATGGATATTTGGAGATTAATGTGGTCCACTTAGAGTTGATGGCACATTTATGTTACATAGCTCAGGACATTAAGACTAAATGTGTTGTGAATGAAAAAAAAGCAGATTTAGAAGGAAAAAAGACTAATGAAATGCACATATATTGATGTCTCACTGCGTAGATCCACCACTGGAATGAATCTTAAGTGTGGGAGATAAGGCAGACAGAGACAAAAAAAGATTAACTGAAATATCCAGTGGAGTGGCCACAAAGAGTTGAGACAACTGAGAACATGATCTCACAGAGAGCAGAGGACTCTGTCTCATCTTAACCACGGCAGATCTAATTTGGTTTAGGTGAAGTCTGGGTCGTATTCAAAGATAGAACTATACTACTTCATTTATTTAATAATTCCAAGTGAAGACAAAAATTAAATGAGTTAGCAAAGCATTCCGTTTGTTGTAACCTTTTCCAATCCGATATTTGGAATACTTATGCACAAAAAAAATCACAAAATCTAATTTGATTTTCATTTCCTTTTTAAATGCCTGTTAATATTTCAGCAACACATGGCATTGGCTTGGCTTTCTGTTGCATTTGCTGTTTGGGTGGGGAATGGAGCTAACGTTGTGAAGATAAAGAAACGATTGCCATCAGAAATTTTTTACAGAGGTCCTGAGAAAAAGTCGATTTTGTTTTTGAAGGATGGAATTGCTGCAAATAAGACTAATACCAAACCATAGGGAGGAAAAGGCAATGCGGACTGAAAAATTGATCAACTGGAGAGTGAATAATGCAACAGAGGACAAAAAATAAACACATGTAAGCATCTGTAATATTCAAAAGCTTTTTTATAATTAAAATAAATATTTTAAAAAAACTCTGCCAGTAAATGTTACCATTACGGATAAAGTTAATCTATATAAAAATCTAGATGTAGTAATGTCTTCTTTCATAAATCTGAACTGTTTTAAACACAGGGAATGACTGCAGGCTGAAGCTTCAATTGATGATGTTTCTTGCTAAGTGCTGCATAAATGTGTGATTATTATCTTAACTCTGACCTTGTCGGGTCTTTCCAAAACAACAAATTACCATGTTCATACTTTACCAAATTAGCGGCTAAAATAAATAGAGGCGAAAAAGGCGTTTCAAGCTCAGTTAAGAAAGATAGACCCAAACGTTGCACATTAGCAATCTCCTCTTGTTTACCATCAACTCATCATTTATGGTCAAACTAATCTAAAAATGCTTCTCATCTCTTCTGCCAGTAATCCTCCACAGAAATCCCCCCCCTCCAGAATATATACACGCACAGACTTAAATTTAAACTAAACCCTCTTAATTTTTGTTGTCACTTTTGTAAATCTTTGTCTTTTTAGCCACATATAGACATCATTGTTTTCTGTATCACACATTCACAGACAACATGTGCATTGAGTCCCTAGGCTTTATACTTCATAGAGCTGTGGTTGCTTAAATGAAGAGAAATGTTCAGTTCTCATCGTCTGAAGATCTATGTGCCTTATACCTTCACTGTTTTGTTGCAGCATGGGTAACACATACAGCTCACTTCATTTAGAAAAGATGAAATAAATACTACTTTTTCACTATAAAGAAGAAATCCAGACCCATTAAAGGACTACAGTGAATGTTTATGATATGAGTTTCTGACACGAATGGGCATTAACCATTTTAACTGGCCTCGAATCACTCGCGGACATTTTAGGTGGGTGGTTAGAGGAGTTCATTTGTCGGCGTGAACGTGTGGATGTGCGTGAGAGTGTGCGGCACCGTTTGTTTCTGCGAGCACACGGACAGCACCGCGTGCTGCTTCGGCTGTTTTCTGCACGTGGCAGTGTCACTATATCCATCGTTGGCATTCTCCACGGGGGTGAGCTTGGCCGAGGCGTCCGTGGTTTCCAGCGGGTTTCCCGGGCCGACCACTTGGCTGTTTTCCTGCAGGGGCCACATTTCCTGCCAAGTGAGCGACTGTTGGTGAGGGGGATGGCCGCTGAGCAGGGGTCTTTTCTGCCGGTAGTTAGCCCACACCTGCAGAATGGTCTCTTTGAAAGGCCGCGTGGTAAGTGTGTAAAGGATGGGGTTCAGGGCGCTGTTGATGGGCAGAATAAAGATCACAACCCACGAGCTGATAGTGCCTGCCAGTAGAGACAAAGATAAAAAGACCAAAAAAAAAGACAAATGTATTAAACATGACAGTACACTATTATAGACTGTTAGAACTTGGAAAATTATTCTGACACCAAAATCTTTTATCAAGGCACTTTTAGTAACATATTGGTGACAGCTAATATGGGCAATAATAAATAATGTGAAATAAAGTATTACTCCAGGATGGCTACAGTTAAGTCCTGAAAAAAAGAAGAAGATTGGATTCACATTAATCAGATTAGTGACAAACTGTCCTTTCTTCATCATATAGCATCAAATCTCTCAGAATGAGACACTGTCTTTTTTTGGTTTTTTAATACCCACTCCGAAAAGAAAATGTGCATATCATGTGTTGCCTTGTTTTTTTTTCATTTTATGTTCAGGCGGCAAAATTACACTTAGTTCAACACATGACGACACCATGTAAGCAAATAAGAAAACATTTCACTTCTTTTACCCGGCATGGGGAGAACTGAAACTAAAGGCCTCCCTTCGTGGTGATTTGTGACTTGCTGGTTTCAGAGTAATTGAAATCCACCTTTGTGCCAGCGATTCAGATGTTTCTCAAGAAAAATGTATTTCACAGTTATTTTACAAATTTTCTTTCTGTCATGCTGTCACATCCTCTCAGCTCCGAAAGTGCTACCCAAATAGCAAATCTAACCACCAGGGATGGATAATCTAACCTTTTGGAGTGACTTTGATAAGGCAGTCAAAGGGAAAAAAGAGTGGAACTAAAGTCACAGTCTGAAGTAAAATATAATAAAATGAATCATAAAAGACACAACGCGTGTTGATCACTTCGTGACGTATTACTCATGATAAAGATCTCCTTTCATCTTCAAATAAAATGAGCTAAACTCAAGAGTGGCATGGGGAGGTCTGCCACTAATGGATTTTTCAGATAAGAAAATATGTAATAAATGCAATAAGACAAATAAATTGTATACTGTATAACTTAAAATGGAGTCTCAGCTTTGTGATGTGCTTTTTTCTAAAGCAACTGTCTGTTTTGTAATATGACAATGATCTAAACAACCTGAAATGCATTCTGCAAATGTTTGCTTTACAGACCTTTTTGTTCTACCATTTGTATAACTTTTAATAAGGTTTTCTTCATAACAAATTTCCCTCAAGATTTATAGTAACCCTGACCAGTTTTACTATACCTGGAATCTCCACTTGCATTAATGACAAGATCTTGAGGATGAAGATGGGGATCCAGCAGAGGGAGTCGGTTATGACGATAGAGAAGAACCGTTTGGCAATGGTGACCTCCTTTTTAATGTGGTTGCTGTACTTAGTGGTCTGAGTGCCCGTCCTCTGGATGTTATAAAACATGCTTGCATAGGAAAACACAATAATGAGGAACGCCACCAGATTGAGACCTATGGAAAGACATTCAATTAGTTGATAATCTTCAATAACTCATGATTGCAATGAAAATTAAAAGTTTTGACAAAGCTCAGGGTCTGCTTCTATTGAAATAAGATACAATTATTATATAGTGAGACTACTGTTTTACAGTAAGCTTTGGAGGACATAGACAAGTAAAACAAAAACACATAAGAACCCAGCTGGAGAACAAATACCTACCCAGGAAAATGACGATGGAGTAAACGTGAGCCCAAGCTGTCTCCGGCTGCTCAGAATGCAAAGGAAAACAGACTCCATTTGTGCCATAAAAGTTGCGGAACAAGCCCTTGCACACGAGAGGCAGAAAGGCCACGATAAAGCCGAACACCCAGATCCCGAGGAGGATGGTAACAGTTCGTCGCCAGCCCGGAGTCAAGTACTGGAAAGGGTAAACGATGCAGATGTACTTCTCCAGAGTGAGATAGGTGAGGAGCAGCACAGATACTTCGGTGGACAGCATGGCCAAAGAGCCGATGACCTGACACTGACTGCTGTCCATCCAGGCCTGAGCGTGCCGATTGTACTCCCCTCGAAACTTCAAGTCGTACGCGCCAATCATGAAGAGGTAAATCCCCATAAGCCCGTCTGCACCTGCGAGGGACAGACAGCTGCATTAAAACATCCATTCGTCCCCGACTATTCCATGAAGTTCTTCTTTCTAAGGCAGTTTTTAATCGGTGTGAAAAATATAATCACATCGCTCCCATATCTGGGCCAGACTCCGACTTTCCATCTTTAAAATGGAGATGTCAGGGAGGGTATGGGTCGATAACGCCAACAATCAGTCAACTGATTACATATTTAGATGTTTGCTCATGCTTTGAATGCTACCGTGTGTGCCACATGATATGGATGGTTGTGTGCCAGGGAGATTTATGGCATAGCAGTTGTGGAATATATATGATGCGTTCGGGGATTTTTAACTGTTTCCAGGCATGCAGTGAAACTTAAGCGAAAATGTGACAGGAATTACTGATTTTTTCAGATAGTATTGTCCTGCTAATAATGCAGAATTTGGGCTAAATTGTCTATTTGGTTAAGTCAGGACCCTGTGCTGGTAAATTAACGATTCGAAAAAAGAGGACCCCATGACAAATTAGATATAGGAAGATTTAAAAGAAAGAAATCTACTGTATTGTTTTTGTAAAGGCTGAGGGAGATTATTCTCTAAGAAAAAGACATATGAGGTAGGAAGATTCAGCGTTTGTAGCTGGGACTAAAAAAGTTGCTTTTACGGGTTAATCAATTCTTACACTGTATCAAACTTTAAATTGAAACAACGTGGTGCATATATAAAAAAGGTGAGGGGATTTCCAGGTGCCTGCACTTGATCCACTTCCCCCTGATCAAGGGGATGTGGCCCACACAGGGACTCCTCTCCAGAGCCGCCTGAACTCATTCCCGCTGATCACTTATGAGAGCTTTTGGGTGAAAAGAAAGTTTTCTTTGTCACTGAAACATTTGTGACAAAGGCAGACCACTTTACAGACAACCGTCAGTCGGCCGTCAGTCAAATCTGGACAGTCGGACTCGATCGGTGTCCTTTTCTACACAACTCAACTCGAAGAACTGGCAGCGATTTCAGAAAGAAGCCAGTCCCCATGACCCTATTTTCCTGCACCTGTTCTTCTTTTTCACTTGTTATGAAAGAGGAGAGAACAAAAGCAGCTGGAGGGGGTCATGCTGCGCCCTGCTCTGGTTTACGCACACCTCAAAAACTGACAATCTGAAATTGTGTCATAGAGGCATGCAGAATCCGTCCCTATCGTATAGGGAAATAATCTTTTCCCCGGGCCCCATGGGAAATGAAAGAACTAACCTGAGCGGAGTGACACGGAGAAGCCCATTTGTGTCAGCTAAATGTTGATGACATTAACAATGTGATGGCATCAGATGGAACCATCGCACGGCACCTTTGCACAGATGATTGTCATCCTGTAGTATATCTCTAATCTGAAACAGGGCTGGAGTCGGGCTTTTCCAAACAGTAGCGCAACAGTGAAATTCTCTGTAGCGCTGTCTGAAAACAGATTGTCACACACAGAAACTTCTGACTGCTTAACCACTGTCAGATAGTGATGTGAGAAGCTTATCTATTGACAGTATGAGGGCAAGCGTCCTGTGCTTGATGATCATGATGGGAAAACAACATTAAACAAATAATAAAAACTGACAGATAAAGCCACGCGGTAAAGCTTGGTTTCTCATAGAAAATGTGTAAACAACACAGAACCCCTTTTTTTTTTTCTGGCAGAGCGTCCATCCAAACATCCTCCCCGAGGAAAACCCTATGTGGACATAAGGCCCAATTAAGCCTGTCAAACACAATCTTTATTTTTTTTTTATATTTAGCATTGTCACAACAGCAAAGCTCTGTAGGATGACGAAATAAAGAGTATGAGATAATTATGGCTCAAGAGGCACCAACGCTGTAAAAAAACATATTACAACTCCAAAAAAAAAGAAAAAAAAGAAAAAACTTAAATCTCTGCTGTCTTATTTCTCTCGTACCATGCGTTCTGCCCTAACAAGGTTCATTTCCATGTGCTGGCAAAGCTTGCAGGTCCTGATTGGCACATGGAAATCGTCTTCATGTTCTATTCAAACAGTTCAGATGTTGAAAACAGCAGCAAGCAGGTGATCAAACAGCTCTCAGTTTTAGGAAAGCTTAACCTTAAATCGAATTCAGCCTAGAAATATTGAAATTGAATCATTTCAAGATAGAATTTACTTTTTGATTAAGAGAGGAAGGCTGATTGGCGCCACTACAAAAACAATTACGATCTTATCTGGCAGAAATTTGGAGGGATAAGAACTTGACTCGGTAAATGCAGAGAGCTGGCATTTTCTTTACAAAGATGTCTATTCTTCTGATCCAAAGTACATTTTCACACTAAATTCAAACGGTTTTCTTCTCCACCTACTTTATTTGCCCAAGGCTGACTGATTGTAGTTTTTTTCTTTCCCAACCGAAGCTGCAGTTTAATTTACAACTTCTATTTTGTTGTGATCTCTTTGCTGCATTGTCTGTGCTTGGTTAATAGTATTTTTCTAATACATTACAACCCTACTTCAAACCCCTGTTTTTATAAATTCATCTAATATAAAGAGCAAAAGAAAGCCTATGAGTTACTAAAGAAATAATTAGTGTTTTCAGGTACAATGGAAATACTGAAAGCTGACCAAACTGTTATAAACATCATTATTCACACTTTGGTCCCATTGGTACTGTTGTGGAAACCACAGAGGGGACTTGGTTGTCGGAAATAGCGGCATTTAAAAAAAGATTTTCAATCCGGTTCTAAATACAGAATTCTCTAAATGGGAAGTCTATCCTTTGTTTACAGGCTAAAATGTGCTCTGTTCCTGTAACAACAAGATTAGAGGCAACTTGCATAAATGTCTTGATGCATAAAGACATAATCCACTGATGTGAAAAAGACACACAATTTGTTTCTCTTGTCTCGGTTTTCATTCTGCTAAGCTCTTTAAGCTCTGTTTCATCTGTTCTCAAGCCCCACTGACATTTCAGGAATACTTTCGTAGATAAGTGCATTTAACAAAATCAGCCTTTCAATGACCTAAAATAAGATGGCTAATAAAATCCCGCCTCCCAACAGGATAATAGATGTGGCGGGGAGAGGACCTGACACCTGTTTTAATATAGCTTTTTGTCTTTGGATGTTCTTATCTAAGACTTCTTTTTATTTGCATTCAGTATTTCCCCCACGGTTATCATATCGCGCCTCTTTTCATTTAATTTTCTATTCTCTTCAAATACCAATCGGTAATTGACATTTCTCCTTTGCCATATCATGGAATGACCTATATGGTTTATTATTCTTAAGATATCATGGCACAGGAAATCATTTGCAGGAAAATGGCTCAAATAGTTTCGAATGAGACTTTCAGACTTTTACCGGACCAGAAACAGGGCTCCTGCTCAAATTTAACCCTATAAAGCCTGATCCAAGAATAAAACATAACAGAAAATTCCTATTTTTTTGTTTGAATTCCTTGTTTGGCCTTTTAACAAAATATGTAAAAAGAAAAAACAAAAATAATTTTTCAATATTATTAATTTATTACTATGCGATAAGTCAAGATTATTTTTTTTGTAGTTTTATCAGGTGTATCTGATTGTGTACAATAGGATTTTAAGCAAAGTTTTTACCATTAAATTATGCAAAAGGTGTCAGACGCAAAATATTTCAGAAACCGTGTGTCAAATATGATACATTTGGCATTACAGGGTTAATTTCAGGTGTTTGAGATTGCAGCATTTCGCACGTTACACCGATAAAAACTGGACTTACAGCAGAGGGAGATGATGCACATGGCGTGCAGCTTGTTCTCTGAGCGGATGTAGGAGCGCATACATATGACGAAGATGTTCCCGAAGCAGGTGGTGGCCGACACCACCCAAACAAAGACCCTCAGCACGATGTTGGCCAGCAGGTTCTCAAAAGACGAGATGCCGTCAGTGTTGGGCTTGCAGCTGCGCACGTGAGGGGCATAGCCACAGTACTGGAACTTCTTGAAATAGCTGTCAGGTTAAAAAGAGAGTAACATAGAGTATTTCTACATGCTTAAGTTTAAAAAATACAGTGAATTACTTAGTATTGAAAAAATAGCAGCCCTAAAGGTTGAAGACTAGAATTTGAATTGATGCATTTCTGGTTTTCTGTTTTCAATTCTTTGATACCCCCAACAGAGGAAATCAACAAATGTCTAAAATTACTCATTCAAGATTTCTTTCAAGCAAAGAAATCTAATGATTTGTCCTGATGGAATCCAGTCTTGCTTATTTAACATATCAATATTTATGTACCTTTATTTTCATTTTTCCCATGTTAAACCACAGTATTTTCCTTTCAACAAAGTTAACTCTGGCTTATTATACCTGCAAACTGGTTTCCTTTTGTGCACATGTAATGTGGCTGACTGGAACTAAACACAAAGGCTGATGTAAATGTATTGGCTGCACAGGTTAAGGTTTCTTAATCCAAAGAACTTTACCTTTAAAATTTAGAATAGCAAAAACTTGATTTGGACAATAATTTTATTAACAAGTTCAAGACAATTTTTCTAAAGAAGAACATCGAGTTTTGATGATATTTAACCAAATGTCTTGTTACATTTTCACAGATATACAACTGATTAATTCTGTATTAATTCTGTAATAATTCTGTAACAAACCAAAATTCAGCCAACTTTAGAGCTCAGAATCTCTCCATATATGCATAAGTTATGCAGTAGAGCTAAAATTAATCCCCATAACGTAAAACACAATCTTCCTGTAAAAAAATATGCTAAAGCAGGTCACATGCCACTTTAAACCAGAGCTCCTGAGTATAAATCCAAGGCTGGAAGAGCTGAAAAGGCACTCCTCCTTTTCTTGGTTCATCTTTTCCAGGATCTGCTCGGATCTCTGTGCTGTTTAAGCCACAGAGAGGAGGGATCACGCTAAGCCTGACTTAATCATGTCCCAGGTGGAAAAGATGGCAGAATCTCAATAAGGCTAGTTCCGGGCTCACTGAGGTGCAGTACGTGTGGGAAAATGTTGATCTCTTGAGCATGACAATGAAGTACTTACATGTGCGTTAGATATTTAAGGGGCTCAAACATCCTGCGTTGTATATTATCAATTTCTATCCCCTCTATGCTCCTGACAAAAAGAAGAAGCACTTGATTAAGTATTAGTTTTGCTACAATAAACACATAATGTTAACACACAAAAGTAGTCGTGTCAGCACAGAACATGCTGCGATGCTCAAAACTGAAACGTGGAAAAAAATGTCTAACTTCCTGTAGCATTATCACACTGTGTTTTCCTATCTGACAAAACAGGATTTTTTCCCCCCTTTGCATCCACAATCCACATTTCATATCTAGTTGTCATTGCTGTCGTCAGACATACTTACAAGGATTTTAATTTATGTAACTTGTCAAAGTGGTAAACTTGAAGTTCCATGATGGGATTGAAGGAAATATTGCTGGAAAATAAAATGAAAGAATCAATTCACGTATAAAATAAACAAGTAAAAAATATAACAACCCCGTTTAACAATGACAATACTTTACAGGACACATCACATGTATCCTGACTGTTATTTATTGTACTCTGACACATTCACAGTCCCCTCATGGTATTATAACTGCTGCATTTCTTCCAGATTCCTCTCAGTATTTGGTTGCATGTGAAATCTTGTTATACAGAACTCAAGATTTTGGTTAGCTGTATGACTATCAATGCATTTACTGGCTTCTGCTCATACATTTTGTATATGTTCATGTATTTGCAACCACAGTTGTTACTGGCAGTGGCAGAGTGTTCCAGACATAACCTGAGAAATAAATAGGGAGTTTAAAATTAACCTTCAGCATTATGGCTGATTTGTGGTTCTTTTGAGGTGGAAACAACATGTTTGCTATTTTGTTCATTTATTTCAGTTCCCTATGGACAATTTGGTAATTTTGAACCAGTTATTAGTTATGTCAAAGATTAAGATGCAGGGCTTCTATTACGACTGTTTCTACACATAAACTCATCTCTGAAAAAATACCCAGTATCTCAATAATATCTATTCTTTTCCAAAAGTCCCTAACAGCAAAAAAACATCATTCTCTGGCAGCATCAGAAGCCGTACATTATCATGGAATTTGTGTGATTTCAAAGCAAACTGTGTTTAACTCACAGTTGGAGCAAATCCTCCAGTAAGAAAAATAAATTGGGTGGTATTACCACAAGCCTGTTGTTGGATAGATCCCTGCACAGAGACAAAAAAAAAAAAAATCAAAATCAGATATAGAAACATAAAAAAAACACTTAAGCATGCTGATAGGACAGAAAGTCCTCTTAAGATCGACACACATCATTAAACGATCTACAAACCCAGGGGTGGATTACATAACAAGCTCAATGAAACAAAAAAGCAAAGAAAAGAACATCCTGCTGCCAATTCTTTTTTAATTGTAATTCTAAATTTGAAACAGCAGAATTTGTTCATATCTCTCTGATTATGTATAATCTTCTTTGCCAGATTGACTTCTATATTCAGACACAAACTGATAAACAGGAAAAGATTTACAATAAGGAATCTTTAACATCTTAGAAATAAGGAGAGCATTGCTATAAGTAGTAGTTTGCTTTTGTGTTTTTTTTCAATTCAAAATGGGATTTTACCATAAAAGAAAACTGTTACCAGGCATATCCCTCAAACATGACTAATACATTTGCAAAAAACAAGACGCAATATTATAATGTGGGTTTTACTCCTACATGGAGGAAGTTCACTTATAAATAGCACAAAGAGCAATTAAAAAATAAACATACCATTTAAAAAAAGAGAGACTAAATATTGATGACTAATGTTACAATGTCATCAAATTTGAGAATTTATCTTAAGCAAAAAAGCTATAATAATTTCTGAGTATTCTCCATTAACAGTATTTGTCATCATTACTAATTCTTACACTGCAACAAGAGACACGTTTTGTTTTAAAGAAATTCTCTTAGTACTTTCTTGAAATTCTGACTTCACAAGAATGGGACAAATACAGTGAAAACGTATTGCCTCCGGACACTGCTGCTGCTACTGGCATTGGAGTAGAAAGATTTAACAGGTCCTTGGAAGAGGAGCTGTTAGGACTCATAAGGCTTTTTATCAGCTTTGTACAGGCAACAAAAGGGCACATAAAAAGAAAACGAGAACTCTGTGAAGATCACTCTAAGAAAGACCTGGTCAAAACTCAGAAGGGAGACAACATCTACTACAGAATGTGAAGATCTGCAGACATCTATGTCAGCTTTTAACTTCTGTGGTTAAACGTCAGTCATTTAAAGAGTGCTGTCCTGTAAAGCACAACACAAAACGGCCCTGAAAAGCTAAAGTGTTATTGACTATAATTAACACTACCACTGCAAATATTGGTTAAATAAAGCTTAGATATGTCAAAATGCATATGAAGAAACTACCTGTTGTGGTATTTTTCACTTTCGTCATAGAGTCATAGTCTTATCTTATCTATCTTTGTATAACTGGACTATTGTGAAGTGAGGAATGGAAGCTGAGAAAATATGAGAATGCATAAGATTTTCTATAAGGAAAATAATTCAGCTCCTGAATTCACATGACCTCTGTCTCATTGAAATGAGACTTAGTTTTGAAGTGGAAACTACAGCAAACAAACAGACCAATTCAACTGGCAAGCCTGAGGCTTAAAATGACTACAAAAAGTTGTTGTCATTAAAAAGCCAGCTCAAGTTTGTTCAGTGAAGCCTTCCCTCCAAATGTGATATTAATAGACATTTGAAATCATGTCATTCATAGCTTTCAGCAGCACTGCTCTTGAGCATTGTACTTCCAGGAAGTCACATCCTTATTCAAACAACTCTGAATGTTGTTATGTTGCCCTTCATTTTTCTTAACTCAACGTGCATAAAAAGTCTTTAAGTGATCTTCATAGCTTCAGTTTTCTTTTAGAAAACTCTTCAAAATTGTGTTTTTTCTTCCTTGAATGAAGTTTGTCCGCCAAATATAAAATAAAAAAGTGGTAACTTACAACTCTCCAAGCTTTCGGAGGACAGAGAAAGCCTGCTCGTGTATGTAGCTTATCTTGTTTCTCTGCAAAACTCTGGAGAAAAGGCAATAAACACAAAGCAGGAATTACATTGCTCCTTTTTGACCTTTCCTAATCCCATTTAATGAACTTGCCAGCAATCGACTGCATGCACAAGCTACAGTCTGCAATCAATTTTTGTGAGACTGATTGGTGAGGTTCAGCCAATACAAAAACTCTGAAAGCAAGAACTTTGCTCCTCCGTGGATTAAATGATGTAAATTTATACTTACAGAACTGTCAACATGCTACAGGAGCGGAGGGAGACGTTTCCAATCATTTCAATGAGATTTCCCTCTAAATCCCTGCAGGAACATTATGAAACGCACACATATAGGAGGCATTGAGACACTTTTAGACACATACAGGGAGAAACAACACATCACACCACTTGTCATTGTGTAAGACAAGAGAAACTCTGTATTTTTGACATCCAACTTACAGCCAGTTCAGTTTGGGCATTTCTCGACAGATGTCATCTAACCTCGTCAATGAGTTGTTCAACAAAACCCTGTCAATCACAGAGATGGAAAGAAACAAGGTGTTGTGCATTTTGCTTCCCTGTCCGTTCGATGTCAGCAGAAAAAAAAAGGCTCCGAATTAAAGGAAAAGAAAGAGTTGTGTCGAGATGAAGTAAAAACTCACAGTAAAACGAGGGAATTCAGTCCTGAAAATGTCATGGGTGAGATCAGATGGATATCGTTGTTCTCAAGGATCCTGCAACGGTAAGATATTGCATCAGTTACTCCATGTTTGCAGAGCGTTAATGAAAATAAAACTAAATAAAGAACAGTGTGAGAAAGAAAACCTCGCACAAATGAAAACAGGACAAATAGAAGAAAGGAAAACAGGATTGTGTGAGCACTGCAAACATACAGCCACTCCAGCTTGTGCAGGTCCATGAACACATGCGGCATCAGGACGCTTATCCTGTTGTAGCTCAGGTATCTACAATTGAACAAAAAAAATTAATGGTAAAACTTTCATTTAATTCAAAGCTAAGGATTCTGACATTTCAAACAAGTTAAAATAAAGTAAAAAGTTTCGGGACTTTTTTCAACTTAATGTTTTTATGACTGTGCCTCTAAAACCAGGCATCGATAATGACAGGGAGTTAAGAAGCATTCATTAAAATACCGACTGTGTAACAGACATTAGACATTTGGCAACATTTGGTGTCCAGAATTTATTGTTCCCCAAATCCAAACTTGGATACTTCTGGTCTCATTTAACCCCTCAAACATTTACTAGTACTTCTATGACCAATTTCTGTTTCATTGAGCAAACGTCAACCAGCTGCATTGATAATTGGATAACAGATGTTTAGACTAAAAACATGAACTTATTTTCTATATGAGGACGATGCCTTTACTTTCATGACTTAATACCATTTTGAATTCGGATATTGAGTTTTTTTTAAGTTAAGATTTCATCAAAGAGTCTACAATCCCAATCACAGAAGTTATTTTTTTCTTCTTTCTTCCTTTTTTTAGACCAACAATTAAAAAACTAAAATATTAGTTGTGTCCAGGCTGTGCATTAGTACTAGCATTAGAAAGATTAGAGGCTTCTAAACACATATACCAAATACTTATTAGAGAACTAGATGTAAAGTTGCATTTTCAAATTCAAATATGCTCAGGATTGTCAATTTTCTGCATTAAAAACAAAGCATGCATGTTTGGTTAATTCCAAATGGACTCAAGTGCGCACAGTTGTGTGTCTTGTATGTCTTTGTGTAGCTCTCTGTTAGATTTGCGACCTGTCCAGGATCAACCTCGCCTCTCACCTAATGACAAATGGGATCTGCTCCAGCTCTCCCATGACCCTGCTGGGATTACGCAGGTGTAGAAAATGGATTTACTTTCTTCAACAACCGGCAATGCTCTGAAGTAAGGTGCTTTTGGAACGGGAGATATTTCTGTATTGTCGATAACATTCCGTACTGCTTTGCAGTTAATGTTTCTGTGTAGGTTTTTTGTACTATGTGAGTAGGTGTGAAAATGTCATTTTTCTTCAATTGGCTTAGTTTGAATAAAGGATATAAAAGAGAAGAAACACTATACAAAAAAAAAAAAAAAGCAACCGACAGTTAAACTGGTGCCGTTTTTCTGTAATTGTGAATCGCTTTTGTTCATCAAGGTTTTACTGTGGGGGGTCTCCTACTCATCACTGGTGAAGGACACTTCAGGGTGTTTCATAGTGTTACAGCATCATTCTAAGTATTCCCCCGCTTCTTCATTTTTATTCTCAAACAAATCTTCAGCGCTTATGGACACGTCTGCCATTTTCTCTCCATTTCCCCTCATTTTTGGCCTCCTTTAGCTCCTGAATGTTTTCATGCTTGTATTTCATCTGGCTGTGGTCTTTCATCTCGCTTCTCCACCTGCATACCTGAGACAAATCACCAATCAACCCCGGGAGTAAATATACCTGCTAGGCTCTCAACCCCCTGGCAGCCTGTCAGCGTTTTGGTTCTGCTAGTATGCGTTGGCTGACTTCTTTTTTTTTTTGCTTTTCTCTCAGTAAATTTTCTGCTCTGCATGCTCCTCGGGTCCCCAGCTTCCGTTTGGTCATCTTTTGCCCGTCGTACTCTTTGAACACCGTTCAGCTTTGCTCCCGCTTTGCTTTTTCTGCCTTTCTCTCTGGAAAACAACAACTTGCGTTCCTCCCTTGCTGCCGGCTCAGCTCATTCATCTAGGTCTCTTAAATCTAAAAAATAAATTTCGCCATCCTGTTCTGACATAAACCTGGCTGGCCACGGCCAATCACTGAAACTCAGCATGGATTGTGCCGCTCATGCTAATCCAGTCCTGCTTTGGCAAGACTCAGCATCGAATGGAAAAACAATACTTTAAACAGTCATTATCAAAGTACTGCAGTCTAAAGTTGTGTAAGACTCGTCCAGGGTTTGTCCCATACAATAAAACAATAGAAGTAATTGATTTTCAAAGAGTAGGGTGAGCTTTAAATCGGTTGAGTCACAGAGATGTTTAAAAAATGCGATAAATAAATGAATTGGCACACAAAATAGTTTGATCAAACATTTGCTTTACTCACAGTCTTGTGAGGTTATGAAGCCCTCTGAATGCATCAGGACTCACATCTTGAATTTTGTTATGCTGCAGATATCTTTAGAAAAAGAAAAAAGAAATGAGCCGATGAGGTAAAACGTATGCTTGTTGAGTAACAAAAAACTTCTCTTACATTTCTTTTTCACCTCCTTGCAAAAAAAAAACGTTTAATTCACAGGTAGTGGTCCAGTGGACAGACATCAAAGTTTGCCGTTCGGTAATACCATGAATCCAGTTTCATATCACAGAGCTACACAGACCTTTCTTGACAGCCGAGTTAATTCTGATGTTTGCTTTGCACATCTAAGAGAGGTTTCAATCTGGTCAAACCAACCGTAGGCCGACGGTTTGACGAAGCCAAACGGTTCTTGGCGGAGGATCAGAGCGGCTCTCGCGGAGCTGTCGGTGACATTGTGTGAGGCTGATAAACAGCATAAGTAAGCACTGAATTCATTTGGATTTGGAGCAGAACAATAGCTGCTGTCGGCATTCCCAATATTCCTGTTTGCATCAGACTAAACATCTTCTTATGGCTGCCACTCAGACTTTGAATGAAAATGCTAGGCTTAACCGAATGAAGGTTTATGCTTTAAATACTATCGCCCAATTTCTTCATATCAGCTTATTCCATCTAGAATTGTGGTTTGGGCACGAGCCTTTCCTAAATGAAGCACACTCTAGATAGATGGCCAGTTCTCTTTTTTGCAGTACATTTAGTCAATCTAATCTATTTAAACCGATGGCATAAAAAAAAAAAAAACTGATTTAAATTAGTTGCAAACTTACAGTTTCTCCAGGCTCTGGTAGTTAAAGAATCCATATGCTTTTAGTCTGTGAAGTCGATTTCTTTGTAAGGACCTGTGGGGGCGCAGATGTACTTTGATCAGACAACAGAATTTATATTATGTGTACTTAACTGTAGGGTTATGCTTGAACAAATCCCTTCTGAGCCGTCCACTTATTTTTTTTAAGGAATACAAATGTTTTCGGAGCAAAATTGTGTTATTGCAAAGTTAATGAGGGCTGAATATGAGGATAAAAAATAATCAGTCAAAGTCAATATCTACACACATAAATAAAACATTGAGCCAGTTACTCAGAATTTTACGCACAAACATGAGAGGATGTTGGTATTTTAAATTGTGTTTAATTTAGAGGCTCTGGATTAACAGCCAATCCAGCTGTTGATTTCAAAGATATTAACAGATTAAACATTTTTCAAACCCCTCAGATGCTTTTATATGTGGGTTAAAGGGGTGGTGAATTTTTGGACTTTTAGGAAAACCTCAACACAATATATTTTGACTGGTCTTTTTTTAAATATATATAAAGGCATATTCTATATTTATCCATCCATCCATCCATCCATCCATCCATCCATCCATCCATCCATCCATCCATCCATCCATCCATTTACAGAAAGTGTTTCATTCTTCATTTACATGATTTTATTAACATTAACATATTCTTAGCATTATTCATACAAATAGAATATATAAAAAATTATATATATCTGGATAATTCAGTTGAGAAATAAATGCCGGTGTAGATCTGGTTTGTAATTTCCCCCCATTTAGGGAAATCTTTTGAGTTGTTTGTTTTACTTTTTTCCCAACCAAAAAGCAATATTGTGTCTTAATACACATTAAATACAAATTACCTAATCATACTTAATAAAAAGTTCCTTTTTTTTTTCTTTTGCTTTCACAACTGTTTTGTTTTTCAGACAAGGTGGTAAATGGTTGCTCTATTTCCCAGTGTTCTCCTGAAAATACAGTACAGTGACATCTCCTATTCATACTTGTGAAAAAAGACCTCTTTTCCATGACAGGTCCTCATTTCTTTCGGTGTAGGGTAATCTTCTACAACACTTCCCTCAAGTTGTGACAGTCAAACCCATTGACGGCACGTTGTAAGAGCATTGCTCGAAATGTATGTTATTGGAAAAATGAGGGGTTATTTTCTACTCACATCATGGTGACGTTTATCGCCACCACGGGGACATCTTGAAGCTGAGCGCTGTCGCAGTCCAGCTCCAGGTCTCGGCACTGGCACGACTCAGGAATGACACCCAGCACTGGGAACATGGGGAGGTAGAGAAGGAAAAAAATCGGAAACTATATTCAACAATCATCGTGCAGAGTTTAAAAATTTTTGCAAGATTTTTAAAAAATCTTAGGACAAGCACAGGTGGTTCCTGACAGTCTTGCTAAATATTCCTGAGTTAAATCAGCAGAATCATATCTATATAAATTTTAGTTTGGATAGACAATATATATGATTCAATTGATCGAAACATTTAAAGAGGGCTTTCTAGCTCCAGCTAAATAAAAATGGGGCGCATCTGAGGAAAAAATAAGTTCCAAATGAAAGGCTTCCTGTTGAAGGTCTGTCAAACTTTCATTTACAGAGATAATTACACTCAAGTCATGTCATTTTTAAAGCCATTTTTAAAGTCAACACAGACTAAAGTTTATAAGCCAAAATGCATATTTAATACAAGGGTTCCATGAGCCAGTTTTCTAGCTTAAAGGTAGCTAAAATCTATGTTTCTGGTAAATTGGTAAAAATCAAGTGATGACAGAATATCTTATATTTTGTGCTAATTTAATTTCCTTTTTTCAATTCAAGGAGATGCATGGCTTTATATTTGAAAAAGGCAAGCTGCATAAGAAAAATGTCAAGTACTAGAAAATCATAACACACAATAACAATCACTTGTAAGTCATTTCAAATAAGTTAACTAGTTGTGATTAAATAAAGCTGCAACCAATCTGAAATCGGGTGAAATTTTCCTGATCAGTCTTCATTAGAGAAATAAAATTATCACCAGCTCTGGATTCTAATGTTTTAAATAGTTGGAAACCTTTGCGTTGTAATCTTGTTGCAAATCTGCAGTTTGCACATGACCACTGCTGTCAGACAATAAATAAAAAGTAGCAGCGCCAAATATGTAATTAAATGTTCAATTAGGCTCCTTAGTAGTTAGTAGGTAGTCCTTCAAGGCAGAAGAGGGGCTCAAGAATGAGCGAGGGCATAATCAAATTAGTTATCAACATGCCATTTGCACCCATATTAGTGATAAACAACATATGTCAATTTCTTTGGAGAAGAGAGGGTGTTTGGAACGTGCTCTGATTCTAAAGCGTCTATTTCAGTTTCATGAATTCAGTTCTTTGCCATTTGAAACCCTGAAAAAGACCTGAAATCTCAGTGATAAATAGACTTCAGGAAATCTTCTGCAAAGTGACAGGAAGAAATAACTTAAGCATCAGAGAGGGGAGAAAGAGAAAGCTGCAGACATAACTTCATTTTCTCTGTCGTTGGAGTATACTGAGGAAAAATCCCTCGTATGAAAAACCACATTGTTTTCAAAATCCTTTGATTCTGTGAATTATGTTTTCATCATAGGTAAAAGAACAGGTGAGAAGTTCAGAGTGTCATCTTCTGTGACAAATAGAAAATGTTAATCAGTTAACTATCACACAAACATATACTTGTATACACACATTTGTGTGTACACGTACATTTTCATGCAAATATATAATCAAAACCTTTTTAAAAAGTGCTGGAAGGTCTCAAAAGCAACACATAATTTATACATTTGACACATTAGAAAAAAAGGTTTAATATGTCAATTTCTTTGGCTAAATTATTTGAGTTTCCTCAAAGAACTAATACTGTATGTCCCACCAAGAATAGCTAAAAACTTGTTTGATGTATAAGTTAACACTACGGAGAGAAATGTACAAGCTTTTTGAGCTGAGACAGGGGTGTTTTTTGGTATTTTCAGTGGACAGAAATACTAAAAAGAGGCAAACATTGAGCCTCTCTCTCATTTTGAGGGACCATGCATCACATTTGAAAATCACGAAGAGTCTTAAAGCCTGTGACTTCTTCAAAGCTGAAACGTTACAAGCTTTTCCGCACACACTGAGTAGTAAACTAATAGCTATAAAAGTTGCAGCAACAAGTAAATTGAGGTTATACGCTCTTAAAGAATGAACTAATTTGAAATTAATTGCATTTTTCCACAGCAGAATTAAAAAAACTCCACCACAAATCCAGTCTTTGACAGTAAACTACAAAAATTTGATTTCCAAAAAGGCATTGGAGTAATGCTTAAAGTCTAAAGCTCAGTCACATTTTGACTGAGTCATTTGAAATCCATTTAGTTGGAGAGGACAGGACAATTTTGCGATAATTCTGTGACCGTCCAAATGCACATGGACCTGACGGCGTTGAGTGTAGGCAGTAATGGTCGGAGCTTGGCTTTTCACAGATTAGAAACGACAGAGTTCGGCTGTAATTGAGGGAACGACAGCTGGCTTGAGAAATCTTTCACGGGCAATAAGTTGATTTGGGGTGCTAAAACGGACAGCTAATGTCACTGTTCTCCATCCAGTCTCCAACCCGTCTGCGTCTTCTACAACACGCAACCGGTCGAGCTGTGGAGCAAAAATTTCATGTGATACAAGTTATTAATAAGAAATAACTGACCGCTCTTGTCCCAGAGACCTCCCCCCAGACTCCTCTCATCACAACTCAAACATTAATTGGTACATTTCTTAGAAGTATGGAACTGTTTAGGGAATTTTACACTGCAATGTCCCTTAAAAAAGTCACAATCTTAATACCCCTTCACAAACAATGTCTCCGAATTGAGACACCCCGCGGGTCTTTTTTGACCACAGACACTTTTTGCCAAATGAGATTTGACCACTTTTTTTAGTGAGGGTGAAGCTACTAAGAGAACTGAGTGAAAATTGGGGCATGTCCCATGAGCATGGCCAGTGGAAGCTTCGGAAGGTGTCTCTTTGCCTTTTTGTAAATCACCAACACAGATATAATCTGGCTCTTGGGTATAATCTTCCCACTCTTTTGAAGATCGGCTGTCACCAGCTATCAAAGCTGATAACCAGCTCCTGAGAATAACTACAAGCTCTGTCACACAAGCCGCATCCGAGCTGTTTCTGGCTTATGGCAGACCGAGGTGTATCTGAGCTCATGATTGCATCTGCAACCTAATACGCAAGCTGAAATGGCTTACGAGGTGGTTCGGCAAGTTTATTCCACAGCACATTTCGTGTCCAAGACAATTATAAGTGCTTCACGAATTTAAAAACAGAAAACAAGACAAGAAAAAGAATACAAATTTGATGGATGAAAAGTCGAAAGGTGCAGATAAAATACATCCAATTTCCATCTGCACAGCTAAACAGAATCGTTGTCAGCCTAGATTTAAATGTTGTCAGAGTTGAGGCCTGTCTCACGTCTTCAGGAAGACTGTTATAGATTTTAGTAGCATGGAGCTGAAATGAAGCTTCACCTTGTTTAGTTCTGATTCTGGGCTCCATCAGGAGACCAGAACCGGAGTTTCTCAAAGTCTGAGCTGGATCATAGGGCTCTAACATGGTAGAGGCCGCCCTCCTCTGTGTTTTTTCAACCAATCCTTTCTCTTGAAGGCTGTAACAAGCCCTGATTGAATATTTGATGTCTATCAGGACATCAGCTTTCTAAGTTTCCTGCAATAACTATAGATTTGATGATACCTTCAGACCACAATTATATGAAAATATGAAAAAATCGTGACTCAGAATCAATGCCTGGCTGGGACAAGTAAGAACACCTCAAAATGCAAAGATCAAATAAACGTAGCCATAACTTTATAATAGTAGTTGTATTGTCCATTCATCTATCCGTCCATTTGCAATACATTCATTCTGAGTGAGGTTGGAGTGTATTCCAGCAGTAACTGTATTATCCTATTACAAATGTTAACAGCCTTTTTCGTTTTTGGTCGAGCGACAGCTTTCACACAATATCAACAAACAAAAATGTGCCACAGTTAAAAAAAAAATAAAGCCAGGAGGAAACAATAGTGAGTCAAATCCCGTTTTTTATACGGACATATCCATTTGTCTTACAATAGAGAAATAATTCTGGTTCGGAGAAACTTCTTTGGGTTTCATTTTAAGATTTGTGCAGCATCCTGTGTGATCCTCACAGATTTTATCAACCGTTCACAGATTAAACGGCAGGATGCACAAAGTATCGTTTTACTCTGAAAAACTGTACGACAAATAAATGAATCCATACGAACCATAGTTGTGAACCATTCACAAACGCAAGCTCTGTGACTCGTTGAGTGCTGGAATAACAATATTTTTTTACTGCCCAATGAATACCGACTAATAGATCCCAGAGATGGAACAGCACGAACAGAGGTGATCATGTCACTGGTCTGAGACTTTGCCTGCTGAGAATCTTAATAGAATGCAAAGAAAATCCCTGGCATCACGCCATGTTAGACTCCATATGGTAAGTCAGTGAAAAGGAAGCGATTTACATAAAACAAACTGCACTTCTCTTCTGATCATTAACTGTAATGACATGGCCAGCTAGAACGGGGAGACGGCTTTGAGCTCACATTTCAAACACACACAATCTGACCTCTCACAGTTATTGTGAAGCTGCTCTCATGGAACTGAAAAAAAAATGCACGTTATACAAGTAAATATGGACGCCTAACATTTACACTTGAGGTTGATAATCTTTCCGGCTGAGGATGGATCACTGCCAAACATGAATCCTATATGAATATGGTCAGAAGTTCTTATAGGACTGTCATAGAAATGGACACAGGCTCTCTACCTTCATTTTTTAAAACTGTTCTAACGGGAAGCTAGCATCTAATTCCATACATCTAAAAGATGGTATGGAATCTCAGTGAGAGCGTATTGTGAAAGACTACATTAGATTCCAGCTTGGGTAGATGGGTAACAACCATATTCTGAAAAAAGGATGCACTTCTATGTGTTAAGGTAAGGGAAAAGAAAGAATAAAATTGCAAAAATACAGTATGATGGCATGAATAAAACCAGGACCTGACAATCTCATTAATTCTAAGTTGTGTAACTCAGAGCAGATGGTGAATTAAATCTATAATTATGTAAACAATTATGCTGCTTAAAGCTGTCTGATCTTTAGATAGAACGAGTGTGACAAACCCTCCCGACTAGAATTAATGTGAGAGCCGATTTGGGGAAACGCTGCTGCTGATTTTACAGACGTGCATCAGCTATGAGCTAAGTCCGCATTGATTTACAAAAATCGGAAAAATGCATAATTCTTTTGGAGAGGCAGGGCTATATATAGGCAGAAAAACATCCAGTTTTCCCAGATAGAAATTTTTCCCTTTTAGACCCATAATGCACTCCAAAAATGAACAAACTGAAAGAAAAATTTTAGGAGCATGTTAATCCAAAAGAAAAACAATGTTGTTGCAATGCTTTTTCATTTAATTTACGAGTGACTTAGAATTATTACAGCTTCTGTAAGGATATCAGGGCTGGAATGACTAATGATGTACCTTCTTTGTCACAGTGGAGCTTAAGAAGCCTCTTGCTGAACGCCGTGTCTTTATCACTGCGCAGTGCGGAGGATGGACAGTCAGGGTTATCCGTTATGTTCAACAACTTGGTTCGCTACTTGATTTTTGCAGAAAAAAAAAGTAGGAAGGATGCATGTAGGTGACTGCAGAGCAAGCCAAGCTGCATTTTGTGGAGTTTACTAACTCAATTCAGAGCACCAACACTAGCTGCAGGACGTGGAAAAATTACAGGTAGTCTTAAAAGGTGATTATTGCTTCTTAAAGTAAATCTCTTTCAGTTTCTGAGTGACTGTCATGATGTAAGGTGTCCGAGTACCTGTTATAAAGTCATTGAAGTACGATGGATGGGAATTTTTCTGTGTAGTTTAACTCTATTTTCCAGCTTGTTCACCTGGCTGCTTCGTAAATACAAACTTAAGGCTGAAGCACAGAACGCCTGAGTGTGTCGTTATGTTACGGGAGATGTTGATGAGGCTTTTGTGAAGGCCAATAACTTAAGTGGCCGGTGACATTTTTGGAAGTGTGATGGGCAGGATGGGAGTGCAGGTGGGGCGTGAGGTCTGAGTCCCTGGAGGGAGGTGAGGAGCTCGCTCGGTGTTAATCTGAACCGAAGCTGCAGAAAAACCACGTTCAGCTCATTTGGCCCGTCCACACTCCCACCAGTCTGATCTCCACCTTCACATCCGAGCCTGCGATCCGTCTCATCTGAGACCACCCAAATTGTTCTGCTGGAGTTATCTTTATAATATGTTTCCCCGCAATCGTCATTGCCCCTCTCTCTTATCTTCCGCTTTCAGCTGTTGAACAGCCCACTGTCTCCCTCCCTGAAGGTTTTCTTTTTCATGTTCGGCTATTTTTTTCAGATCACTGGTGATCCAGAGCTTGTTACTGGGGAGCGCCTCACTGTCCTCGCTGGGATGATTCTGCTCACAAACAAGATAATTTACTCCGTCACATTCACCGACGTCCATTTTGTTGTGACTTGCAGAGATATTTCCTGTTTGTTGCTTCAAATTGGGAATTTCCAGAGACCGCTTCTTTTTATCTTTTATTAAATCACATATTGCATTGGGAAAATGGCCGTATAATTGGAGGTGCAGAGAAATAGCTGGTGGTTTATTTCCCCAAAGGTGCAGCAGGAAGACGAGCTCCACCCATCGTTCAGGTTTGTGTAGAATTAAAACCCATCCTACCTTAATTATCTTTAGTGGAGCAGTTATCCCCGTGTGTTTGTTTTCTCACAGTCCTTATTTATCTTTATTTCAACTTTGTCTCTGAAATAAAGTCGTTAATGATGATAGACTGTTGAAAAAATGGAATAGCAACTGGGACAGAGAGTTGGTCGAAATATCAGAAATGTCCATGGATGGGGAGGAGATGAGCCTTTAATAACCAATGAGGGAAAAATTCCACCATCTATTGACGAGTATGAAAATGATTCCTTTCGAACATCAAGTCAGCTTTGAAAAGAGAAAACTATTCTGTACGTTTCATTATTGTGCACAACTGCATCTTTGTGTGTGAATAAAAATAGAATGATGATGATGATCCTAATTGTCAATAAAATAATAGTAATAAGGCAAGAGGTTGGCCCTGGATATTGTCAATCTGGCTGATGACAAGGACAAAGACAACCTAAAAATCTCTGTTCATGACTTTTGACGCAATACATCTATTATAGCCAATATATCTTATTTCCTTCCAACACAGAAATCTGTTTATATCGATTTGATGAGACTCAGAAATTCAGCCTTAAGCTGTCTCTTACAGGTTTTTAAGTGTGTTGTGGCACTTTTTCTACAAAGCATGTTAACTGTTATTTGTCTCTGCGAGGAAAAGAAGCAGCCATCAAACCGCCTCTAAGGATGGCTTTCAAGCTTTTGAAAAAAAAAAGCACAAACAAAAGTAGCCATATGGTGTCACACAAGCTTCCTTTGATGCCGCCTGAACTAAATCTCTTCTGTCTTTGGGGCAAATCACCTTTGAAAGAGATTTACTTACAGAAGCGCATCCTCAAAATCAAACAAAACATGACTGGAGTGACAGCAGGGACACCTCGGAGACCACCAGAGCGGTGACCTCTGCATTGTGTTTTCCACTGTCTGTTTCTGATGCCAGCAGGTATTGTTCAGACTGAATAAAACATTAAGGGAAAGAAACAAAAACGGCTTTACCTTCTGCTTTTCAGCTTCATACGGCTTTAATACTTATATGGAAACTCTATGTCCTCATTCTCGACGTAAAGGCAATGGTACAAAAAAGAAATGGTAAGAAAAAAAAGGCAGAAATTCCTCCCACTTTGTAAATTTAATAGGTTTCTCTGTGCCGAAAGCAATAAAAAAATGACGCAGAATTATATCTGGTGGTGACATGAACAGATCACATCTGAAACCAAAACTGAGACAGTAGGCATTTCTGTGGGAGAACTACCCTGAACCCCATGCTCCAAACACAAATCTGAGCAGGACTCCACTCCAACAGCTCCTGATCCTTCAAATACTCATTATATAGACCAATCCAAACTTGTTTCCTTCAGACAATGTCTACATCTTTCTCTAAATGAATTACAGATATAAGCCAGGATGTAACTTGTAAAAAAAAATAGAGAAGACTTTTTCATTTTTCCCACAAAGTTATTTCTGAAAAACAATCCTGTACTCACAGCATATGTTCGACTTGGTCCGGACGTTGTAATTTGGCATTCCGAAATATTTGTCAAAAAGATGGGGCCATCCATTGTTATCTCCTGGAGAAAGGAAACATGACACAGCAACACAAATGTGTTAATTTTCATCAATAAAGGTTGAAATTTAGTGAAGAGCAGCATTTCACATAGGCTACTTATTAAGATTGTTAAATATATATACATAACATGCTAATAAATATATAGAATAATTAAATTACCAACTCTATATGTTGCACCAAAACTTGAATAATTTGTATTCAAAAACCTATTGAAAAGATTTTCTGGAAAGGTTTTGTTTTCTACTGACAAAGCTCACCAAAGTTAAAACAGTCTTTCTGTTCTCTTCTGTTCCATTTGAACCCATGTGATCGTTTTCTCTTAACCGCAGATGCAGATTGCAAACAAACTGGCATGGAGGCAGCAACTTTCTGCTTGACACGGTTGGCCAGACCAGAATAAGACACAAAAGTTTAACAATAGCAATATTGGTCACGCTTGAGTGATGCTGATAGGGGCACAGTCAGTACAGAGCAAGGAAACACAATCTGTATATTTGTATATTCTGGGAGGCAAACAGAGACGCACAACCAACAAAACTGAACCTTGAAAAACAATGAGAACACTCATTAGAAACATCTATTTCAAAGTTGACATGACATGCTACAGTTAAAGACAGGTAAAAAATATATGAAAACAAAGAAAAAAACACGTGGACTGGAAGTCAGTGGTATGTTAATAGCAAATAGACACTAATGAATAAATGATTGATAGACACATTACACCAATGTATTCCACATATATCAATTTGTATTTTTCCAATACCATATTTTTGGGGCTCATTCTACAAGAAGGATATGGACAAAAGTTATTTAATTTTCCATTTTGGTCAAAATGATTTTCAAACGTCTCTATACAAAATCTTGACCTTTATCTAATCTGATTTTTTTTCCTTGAATTATGAAGAATTTGCACTTGTGTAATGACTTAAACTGTAAAGCCGAGCTTGCAGGTACACAGAAGGACTATAAGATAAAGATCTATCTGTGAAAACGCAAAAATAATGCAAACCTAAAATCTTTTGTGTTATTTTCAAGTGGAAAGGCAGCCAAAGAGCGTGCAAATAATAATATACATGAAGCAAATAGCAGGTCTAAAAAGGACAAAACCATCGCCTTGCTCTCTGAATGCATCAGCTCGACATGACTGATGCTGCCAGTGAATACATATCCTCATTTCACACGTGACGTTTTACTTTGAGGGGCCTTCACCTCTGAGTAAAGAAGGTTAATTGCTCCGGGGATAAAAAACTGTTCTTCTGTCTGGCGGAGGGACGGCAACCGGGTTGAACTGGTGATGTTTTCATAAAACTGTCAAAACGATGTGAAGAAAATCTTTTAGAACCGTACAAATGAGGAAATAGCACTGAACAAAACAGGGTTAAAGGGCGAAGTAACAACTGTGTTATTAACATCCGACAGAGGCTGAGTTCGGTGTGGCTCATTATTGCGACACGTTGCTCCCTCAAAACGAGCTGACTGTGGGTCTCTGCCCTGCTCAAGTCAATAATCCGCTTTGTAAAATAAAGCTAAATGGCCTCACCTGATACAATCAATGCCCCCCACAAAAGCACAGTTCCTGTCAGTAGAGGAGGACGGCTACATGGTAAAACCGAGTTGTAGAATTAGAGATGCCCCTTGTAATGACTAACACAGTGTATGTTGCAGGTCTTGATGAATGGGTTTCTGTTGGTGTTGCTCATGAATAAAAATTGTTGTGGGCTGGATAATAAAAGCATTCAGACTCACAAATCGCTACTGTGCGTTAGAAAGTAGAAAAGCACTTGATTATAAATTGAAATTGATTTTTTTTTTGCCTCCACTCATGTGCAACTTCTTTTTTAAAAATCCTTTTGTCAGGACATGCCCTCCTAAAGCCTCTGTTTTCTAAAGTAATCACTATTGTATCAGCTTCATCAGTGGCGTTCTATAAGACCTCCTCTATCATGTGGACCTGAAAACCTCCTTGACGCATACATTTCGATAAGAGGTTCAGTGGTTTTACTGGAATAAAAAGATAAACTTTTTTCCTGAGCTCAACCATGCACAAAACCTTCACTCTGTACTTGAACTCATTTTTACCCAAAACCTTCACATTTTCTACAAGTGTATGAACTGCAAATACCAAAGCGGTTGTAAAGGGTTTCTTAAAAAAAGAAAAGAAAGAAAAAAGCAAGCAATCAACGCTTCATTTTTACGAAGATGACTGACATCGTCTCTCATTACCAAGAGTGAATGATTAAAGACATGGCAGAAAAACAGAGGCGGAGGGTTCACAAGTTGGCTTTGTGCACAGATTCTAAAAACAATATTTGAGTATTAGACTAAACGTTGCATCTAGATTGTGTCCACGGTGGTGCTGGTTATTTTCTAAAGATAATCAAACACAAAAAATCCCATTGAAGAGACTTGAATCTTTACAATGATTCTTTGGAGTCTTTTATCGGGCTTTGACTGACTCTTTCCGTGCATCAAGATTTCAGAGATTCAAAAGTGTTTCTCAGACCAGTTCTTTACTTGCTTAGAAACATGCAAGGACAGGCAGAGATAAATCTTTCAGTCACTGTGCGGCTGAGATTTCCTGGAGTACTGTTAATTTATAGGTTCCAGCTGTCAAAAAAAACTCAGGGATTTCAAAGACATTTCGTATCTATATAATAGGGATTAAAGTGTCAACAAAATTTATCAGCAATTTTTATGGGCCTTCTTATGTAAAAATCAATTACTATATTGCATTGCTTGGTATAATTAAGATAAGGATGACGCTTTGCTTCAATGGCACCGCAGCCACTGAGGGAATGAGAGGAGTCACTCCAAAAGACTATTAATGAGAATCTTTGGCGTTGCCCGCAGAGGCAGAGCTTCAGTTTATTTAATCAGTGAAGCTTTAGGAGAAGGAATGCATGTGGAATTCCCGCTTGCATTTGTGAAATATATTAGATACTTAGCGAGAGCGCTCATGGTAAAAGTCACAGAAACTAGCAGCAGAAACACTATAGAACAAACAGCAGTGCCATACCAAATAATGCCTTAAGCATTTACGAAACCCACCAGAAGCATATCTGACCAAAATGAGCCCACAAAGAAAATAGGATGCAATTTGTCAGTAACTGAAGCACAAATAAATTGTGATGTCTTGTAGTGTAGCCACCCTTATTTTCCCTTTACCTCTCTCACAAAAAAAACAAATACCAATTTGAATAATTCTTTATCCTCTCACAGACACATATTAAGATAACTAACAATACGTCTAATGACAGTTTTAGGAATGAAGGAGCCTTTTTAAAATGGGGCATTATTACTTTCCAGAACGTGCCGTCACGCCATCAGAGTTTCTCACTGCTGAACCATCTCCCATGTTTTTAATTACTTAAAAGGTCTGTTTCTTTGAAATTTGCTAAGGTGCTTAATAGAACTTGGTCACTCTCCAAATGGGTCTTCATCCAAATGCTGAATAGCCGGGAGAGGCTTCAGGAAATAAGGAAATTCTGCTGACGTTTTGCATGATCTCTTCCACTGTGAGACACTCACTCTCACCTATGTTACTGATATCATCCATTCTCTGTCATAAGGTTGTATTCGGATGAATTTAAACAGGAAAAATAACTTTTGCGGTCATTTAAAAGTATATATAAGAACAATACTTTGGTTTCATATGTATCCGTGTGTGTCACTGAGGTGTTTGAGTAAGTTTTGCCGTACATATGCACAGTTGGCATTAAGTTGGCAGCCTGGTGGTGACAGAAAAAAAGCCAATAAAGTGAATAAATCGTTTGAGTTTACAATGAAACTATGTTATTTTCAAAAAGATTTCTTTTTGTATTGCTTTTTTGTCATATAAATAGGAATGTATGCATTTTAATGAGAGTTTGGAGAAAGTGTTTAGATTAACTGAGGCCCTTCTAGTTGTCCACTAATTACAGTTTAAAGACTCGTAGCCTGGGCAGAGGGCCCTGTGGTGTGAACATAAATCCAGTTCCAGTAAATCAAGTATGCACTGATGGACCACCCACATCAATGATTTATTATGTTACTTAAGAAGTCACAGCTACTGAACCCTACCTTTATCCATATCTAGTCAAATGGGATGTGGGTGGAAATGGAAGTTCCACCTGAGGGGCTCAGATAAACATAGATAATGACCAGCTAGTAGGAAATAGTGCAATACTGTCCCTCCATGGTGTCACGCTTTTTTCTCCAGAGAGTTACTAGTAGTTTTGTGATTGTAGCCAGCTCAATAAGCTTTTGGAAATAATGTAATGGGCTTCTTTTGGTTGTCTAATCATGAGTCAAAACAGTTTTAAAAGAATTGTGTCACATCTGTGTCTGGAAACATTGAAATTTATATTATATGGAGACTTATTTAAGCCCTTATGTTTTCTGTTACCTGCACATTAAACATCCACGTGCCTGCCTATTGTAGGAATTAACTTACTCCTGTTAGAAACTTTAACCACTTCTGGGTTATTTACTTTTGACTGAATACGAATCACAAAAATGTCTTCAAACAGCTGATTTGGTTGCTTTGTAAATTCCTTTTTCATCTTCAAAGATGACTCCTTTTCTTTCATATTCGGTGTATAAAGATATTTACGCAATTACTTTACTGTGGAAAACAGCCAGTTCATGTTCATTATTTTCTGGTGCAAAAAAACTTTGCTCATGTTTTCAACCAGTGAAAAAAAAAGAAAAAAACAGGTGCTGGAGCCATTAAACCTAACCTTCCTTTTGGAATTTAGATTTAATGGTTAGCATCTCACTATTGAGGAGAAGCAGTACTTCAAAGGAAGTGCAGGGTTGCACACACAACGATGGTGAAATAGTTTGGTGTGACATGCACATCTCACAAAGCACAATTCTGGTGAATCCATTAAGTAGGATAAAAGTAGCTGTGATTAAAGGATATGCTCCTGCCTGGCACTAATTGATAGGCCCGGCTCAGATGTGAGTGTTTAGATACAAATACGGACAAACACGAGGTGCTCAACGGCCACAACCTAATTTTCAGACAAAGCTCTGTCTTTCCCTCTATGCCTTTGAATAGTTAAATCCATTGCATGTTGGCACCAAATGTAGTAAAGCAACGGGTGGCCAATTTAAAAACCATACAAAGGCAGTTTTTTTAGAAAAAAACAAAATCAAACAATGCCGATCCCAAACAGATGAGGCAATCAAATGCGTTCTTAGCGTGTGCGTAAGCTCGTCCTCTGCTGGGACTGTATCATGCTCTAATGAAACTAAATTAGATCACAATGGCCTATTCACTCGTCTTTACTCTTCTTTCAGAGCGATTAACGTTCCACCGCTTCCTCTGCATGAGCCCGTTTTGATAGATCGAAAGAAAAGCCGAAGTGACTCCACACACATTATGAAATGTTAATTAAAATTGACTACATATAACTTTGAATTTTAAAAAACACTTCAATACTCTCAGCTCAGAAAAAGGAAATTCTACCAGAAAAATCTCTCTCAGAGAGAGCAGTGTTGATGACAATCACACACCCACTGACTCAGGGATCACAACGCGTGACCTTATGGTTCTGCATGCAAGTTTTCCATCCACTCATCATTAAATTTTCTCATAAAATGAACTAACCATTTGAAAATACCCTCAGTTATGAACTTGGAGATGTGTTTGTGTTTCAGGTCTAATGAGATGCTATTATTTCTAAGACTTACTGACAATGACATTCTAAAAAGTGACACAAAAACCTAAAAGAAAAAAGTTGGTTGTTTCTACTAAACTTTCGCTAATGATTTTTGGTTGTGCTTCAGATTCCCTCAGAGACAGGGGAGTAAAGGTTTATTTTGACCCTGCCAAGTTCCACTAGAAAATGCCCCGGGTTTTTAAAGGATTTTAAAACAATGCCTTAGGTCTGAGGAGGTTAAGCATGGATAGCGATAGCTTACGGGTTACACCTTTCATCCTCAAACAATTTATAGTCCAAATCAAACGTCTCTATTGACACTCTCGTTGACCTCTTGATGAGGCAATTCATAAGCTTGATTCCATAAGTATTTTAAAAGATTCATACATCTCCCTTTCAGCCCAATTAAGCTAGTTGTCTCTATCAATTCCTCTGAGCAGCTTTACTGCAAACCATCATAATTCCCTGTTTCATTGACACTAACACCTAGTGGATATGGGTTTTGGGTTGAGATTAGATTAATGAGCTCAATTTGCCACTTGCGCTTCCACACTCAACACTATGAAGCTACCGCAGAAAATAGATGCATCCGCACGTCAGTGGCTTATGTGAAGCCCAAAGACACAGATTGGAAAGAATAAAGGCTAACGGCACTGAACACTTGAAAACTCAGCCCATAAATTTCAAATAAGACTATATATATATATATATATATATATATATATGAATGAAGAGGAATTACTGTTAGAATGTAGGAAAGAATTGCTCATTTATAAAGAACACGGACATATTTTCTAAAATGTGTAATGATACAGTTTTTTTTTCTTCATTTCTCTGCTTTTATAATTTAAATGTAATTTTTCTTATTCCCTTTAAACGATGCTTTTGCTAATCCCATCTCTGAACCCTATGATGCATGCATTACACTTTAACATTCAGATGCAGTTGCCAGCTCTTTGGGAAGAGGATGCAAACATTCATTTCACTAGTAATTTATTAGACTATACCAATTACTTGATCAAGAAGGAGATGGCTCAGGGTGACTCCACTGCTTTCTTGCCCTTTTTAGGATTGGGAAACATGGCCACAGGCCACAGCATGGTCTTGGAAATGCCACATTTGATACCAGAAGCAGAGGAGAAGAGGTTCAGCATGCTGTGTTCTGTCTGCACTGACAAGCTCCAGCCGAAGAGTGAACACACACAAAAGGGAGGAAAATGCTCTTTACTAAAAAACGCTACCTGTTTCACACAATGTGTATACCTTAAAGCATGTTTCTAGGTTTATTTGCAGAGTCAAAATGACATATTATCACTTGAAATATCACCCAGGTGAGTTACAGTGTTTCAAATTAACTCCCAAAACCATCCATTTTACTCACATCAACTGGTCATATCTAGCAGAGACTGACATCCTACAGTGATTTTTTATTTATTTTTATATTTGATCCTGATTCTGGTTCTGCCTCATTACATAGTTTGTAGTCGTTAGCTCCTTTGGTTAACTCCTTCTACAGTTGTGCCATGAAACAGTTCTACAACTGTGATAATAGAAAAATAATCTTCGAGCAAAGCACACACACATACAGCTTTGCACACAAATTTGTGTTGCACTGCTAAAAGTCAAGAAACTAGCAAAACTATTAAATCTTACGAAGCTCTCCCTGATTATTAAAGCTGATCCCAGATCACTGATTATGTCTCTGTTGCACATTTCCCTTTAATAATTAATTCCTGTCTGGAAATGAGATGACAGCTTCCTTGATTGATTACCATATTGATTGGTCTTGCTCTCATTGACTCCTCAGTTATTTCTGTCTCGATTATTCTGTTGCATAAAAAAGTTATGACAAAATACCCTTAATGAATTATACAGTTGTTTACCCAATACCCATTTATAATATCTTTCAGTCTGGCTCCAACAGAAGTGGTTGATTTAGTGTTGCTTCGACTTAAAAAAAAGTCTAAATATCTTGCAAATTAAAATATGTGGTGTGGATTCTGTGGAAGTGGAAACAGTATTTAGTGTTGGATCAAGTGAAAGTAAATGTAAATTAAATGGCGAAGTGAAATATTAAAAACAAACTGCACTACAGAAAAAAAAGACATTAAATTCCGATTAAAGTTGAAAAGCAGCAAGAAGCATTTGCTGTGGCAAAAGCATCAAATTGGAAGGGAGGGGGGGATACCTCGGGCTCTTCAACATGCCTGTTAGCCCTTCTAAGGCTGTTTGTAAGGGTCAGCGCGGTCCTCCTGCAGAGAGCCCAAGCTTACAGGCATGGCCTGCCCACAGGGGGGGGAATAATCTGGAGGAGGAGGATTTCCCAGCAGATCATGGCATTGGATCAAGATGACATCTGTGAGATTTCTGCTTTTAAAAATGGTTGAATTTCGGTTTGGTTTTGATATGAAAAATGTAACGTAAGTAAATTATGACTCCTTTAGTATTTAGCATGTCCCTTAAAATGAAACATATTGTATTATTTCTGTAGTTAAATTTGTTAAATGCTTCATTTCCAAATGGCGGCGAGCACGTTTTACATTCATAACCACATCGTATCCTCAACAGAAAAGGAGGATTTACCATTGTAGTTCATAACTTTTAGCCTTTGAAAAGACAATGACTGTCATGGCCTGTTTGTTTTTTGTTCTCTTTTTCAGCCTCTGGATTTGTCGGATTCGTTTTTTGTCTGTGTTTTCTTTTCTGTCTTTCAGACACAGGTTAAAATTGAACTATCCAAGTTAATCCTTCTTACTTTTTGGTTCTTTGTTTCACTCTTTGTTTCCTTTGTTACTCGTTTCTTTGGACTATGCACTTAGTTAATATGTTTTTTTGAGATTGTGCTTCACAATGTGTTTTAGTTTGCTGTTATGGTGACTCCTTTTTCCTTTATCGGCTCCACTTGCTTCCTCCACTAAATCAACATCGACTGCAGCCACTGGCTCTTTATTTTCCGTGGTATCTATTCTTCTTTCTTCAGATCGGTTCTTGTCAGATCCTCGCTGTCCATCATCCACTGTCTGCACATCTTCAACTCTCTCAAAGCTCAGGTTTTTCTTTCATGTTGTTTAATTACTTCATCAGTTTAGTTATTGAATTTCTGGCTGCAGCTTTTGTTTATACTTTAAAACAACTCTTAAGTATCCCATTTGTGGCCTGCAGACTGCTGACTTCCATATTTGGGTCAGCATTAACTCTGGACCATGGGACAGCAACAGCTTTCTCGTTTTCTGGGCAGATTACAACGTGCAAAGGTTTGTATCTGTACTGTTTTGTTATGACAAAAATCTCCATCAACTCTCCCTCCTTCCTTGGTATCTTCAAAAGTTTAAAAGTTCAAAGCTTTCCCAACCGTTTCTAATCTGAAATTGCTGTTCAGTGGATGAGGATTTGCATTTGAAGACAAAATGAGCTTTCCAAATTTTCAAATGAACTTGAAAAATACCATTTCTGTAATAGCTTTACAGGCCAAACTTCTTGGATGAATTTCATCTTAGATTTCGTAATTTATTCACAAACAGTGTGATGCCTTTTTTTTTAGTTTATATCATTTTCAGTCAACAGTCCAATTAGAAGTGAAAACAACTGTGGAAGTGATTCCATGGTCTGACAGAATGTGGAAATTAAATTTTTACGATTTCGCTGAGCCACTTTGAACTTCCTCCTCAAAGGCAGATCATAATTACAAACACAATTTAAAAAGCACAAATAGCCTGCAACTCAATCAAACCAATAATTGGAAGCTAATGGTGGCAATGCAGTTCAGAGATCAAGAGCCATATTAATACAAAAGTATGTGGAACAGGAGGAGACTGAAGTAGTTAGTGTGCTTTTAAGTTAAAATCAAAGAGACACACTTTATAATATGTTTGTCAATTCACATAAATGAATACAAGTTTTGCACATAACTCCAACTTCGACCTGTATGTGTTCAGCAAATCATTCAAAATTAGGAAAAAAAAATAGATATCCAAATTCCCATGAGGGATTTACTGTACCTGTTCTCGTTTAAATCATCCAATTATTTGCCAGCTGAGATGCCACATATATAAAACCAAATATAGGCTGGGACTGAAGTCAGGTAGGTTTGCAGTGGGACTCACAAATAAAGAGGAAGTGAGTTAACTTCAAAAGTATAGACTATGGATTTAGCTCAGGAATGCAACCTCAGCAGAAACAAACAATGCATCCAATTTTAAAGACTGAATATGTTAAGTTAATTAGGCAGAGGTTTCCTTTACATACGCAGCCATTGGTGGCATTCCCTATGGTGAATGCCAGGCTAAGGGAACGCAGGAAATCCAAGCATGTGCTGTCTTCTACTGGAGGTACTTAAAGATAAAATACGTCAAATCTCCTCTGGGATGAGCTTCAGCTCCCGAGTCTCCAATATAAGACATGGCAAGAGTTAATCTAGAGAGGAGAAGGTTTTGTGGATGCTATGTGAAAAATAGGTGTTGCATGCATTGAAATGGAACATGATCTATATATTGTTATTTAACCTTATAGGACTGATGTCACATCAACAAACTGAGCTACTGGCAGAGAGCAAAAAAAACAACTAAATCATTCTGGGTCTAAAATGAATGAGCAGGTTTGCTGAGAAGAGTGCACATTTATTTTGCACTTAAGCCCTGCTCCCACTTGCAGCTTTGCTCTAAAATGTAGCCATTGGCTCATGATGAATAACATATCTTAAATAATGCTTTAGGTTTTTCTTTTCATGATAAAAAAAAAATAAAAAAATAAGAATGTGTTCTTTTGAGATGATGGAATCAATTTTGAATTAAAAGAAAGAAGCTATAGTAAAATGAAGCTTTTACTTCAGTGAAAAGCTTTTTTTGCATAGCAACAAACAGAATAAACACATTTCTTTTTAATGTAGAGTTTCATAACAGCAACTGATGTTAAGATGAAACAGAACACTGCTTAAGAGATAACCAATTAAACAACACACAAGCAGGATAGCGACATGAGAGATTGAATTTCGATCTCCATGCTGCCAAGACTTATTTAAGGCAAGATGTGACTGATGGGCAGCTACGCACTGCAATCCCTTAGCTACAATCAGACTAGTCAATTAATAATAAAGTACTTAAAGTGCAATTATGGATCTACCACACACACAATATGTTAGCAATGGAGAGCATTCCCAACAGATTATGAATCTGAGAAAAAAAAAAAAGAAGCAATTTTCGCCCGACCAAAGCCTGCGCTTTGCGCTTGAGTTGAAAGTCACTGGTGTGGGTCAGCAGCCTGGCTTGTTTTGTGCTTGTCTTATAGTAGGCTTGATCAGTTTGGACAGTCTTTGTCTGTGTGCATGTAAGGGTTGGTTGTGTAAGACCTCGGACGGGCAACATGTTGAGTTATGCTCCTCGAGCTTGACATTTGTCATAATTCTAATGGCTGCTTAATCACAAGAGAACAGATGACAAAGGCTATACTGTAAATTCAAATAAGGACATTAGATTTGGCTCTCTCTACACCACAGCACGGAACAGTGTATGGATAAGGAACTCTCTGTACTCTGTGGCTTCTCTCATGAAGGTAAGTAAAGACTGAAAAAAAGAAATCCTGGAAAAACAAAAAGCTTGAACAAAGCTATCTGTTCTTAATGCACCCTTAAATAAAACCCAAGCATTCTCTCAAAGTAATCACAAACCTGAGGAAATCCTGCAACTCCGCAGTAATTATTAATGCTCTCAAATTCCTTTTTTCTCCCCACATAGAAACACAACAGTAAAAAAACATCTTAAAAACATGAAGCTTTATAATAAATAATGCATTGTGTGCACTTTCCTGGACACATAGATTTAGTGTTGTGGCCAAATGCTGTATGGTTTAAAGACAATGATTCTTGTCTTTAAGCCATATGACAGATTTCATTGTTATCTAGTGGAGGCCATATTACAACATAAAAAACCCAAGTGACCATAAAGCAAAAGAAAGCAAAAAAAGTGCTGTCAAGATTGTCCAAAATAAACCCAAAGCATCAGAGCAAATCAACTACAAAGCTCTCATATCCATCAAAGTTAGAAAAAACTGACATTAGGATGCTGGAAAAAAAGAAAACAAAGTTTGACAGCTAGTTCATATAAAAGAAAAAAAATCCGAATACCAAAGTCCAAAAGTTACCCAAGATGCATCCCAGTTTATTTACTTCTTATCAAATAATGACAACCGACAGAAAGTTCCCTTTTCCTGCCAATCTCCACTTTTTAACAGAAGAAAATCGACCTTTTAGCTTCATGCAGCTGGCTAAAAAGAGGGCCAAATCTGCTGAGATCAATCTTAAACTATCAGTTAACAATCACTTATCCTGGCTAACATGTTTGACAAAACCCTCTGGGCTAATCAAAGACTGGATAGAGGTGTAAGTGAGTAACAGAGTGGAACTAAAGACTCTAATTAGGTTTTTTCTGGGTAATAAGTAGTAAGTAGATCGTGGTGAAATTGCTGTGGGATTGCTGAGAATTCCCACCCCTTGTCCTTTAGTTTCTAATAAAAAGTTTTAGATTTGTCAATCAAATAGTGTGCAAAAAAAGGGAGAAAAGCCCTTGATTATGAAATGACTGCACAGCTGAGTGGCCATTAAGGGCGCCATGGTAAAGTTAAATGCAACATTCAACATCACTGGGACTGGCAGTTTACTCAAACAATCGAAGTTTGGATTAGTTTAAAATCAAAAACAAGATTTGCACTGCAAACTGCTAAAAATAAACTTCTGACTCACAGCGCTTATGGAGGTTTGAGCTACATTTTCACAACATAGGTTTCAAGACTAGTATCAGTGTACAGAAACAAGCCCAATTTATTTTCCCCCCCGCCTGTTATATAAACACCTGAACCAATTATGCTTGAACGCATTGCATGCCACTTATGTAAAATCTAGAAATACTCGACTTCAATGCATTTTCATCTCTCTCTACCGTTTGTGTGTATCCAGCCAAATCTATTAGAAGAGGAGTTTTTCATTAGGGATTTGGTGAATTTTGTTGCAGCACCGAATAATGGTTAAAAAAAGGAAAAGAAATTTACATACAGTGACATTAATAAGACACTTAAAATAACCAAAATTGTGCATTTGCAATATATGCTATCTAATGGCCTTTTGGTGCGTATGCATACGTGTAAATGAGAGTGTATTAATGCAGTTTAGGACATTGTTATGTGATCTGTTAATAGTCACAGGTCCAACTTTGCAAGATTTCAGAGCATGTGATACAAGGATAATAAATTTGATCTTCTTCTATAGCTATGCAATCCATGTTTACAACATACTAGAACTACTAAAACCAATTAACTTCATAACATACCATTTAACGGGTCCCAAAAAGAACAATTACAGATCGTGCCATCTTATTAACTTGGGTTAATGAGTTCTTTATCAACATCAATGCCAAAATATAAAATCTGTTAAGAGAATAGCAAGCCCAATCTTGCAATGACAGTTCTGACTTTAATGACATGATTATATACGTCTTGTGAAAATCCAGCCATATAGGGGTTAAGATTTTAAAGCATGCGTTGGTTTAGTTCATCCTTACAGCATTTCCCATAGTGATGCAAAGGCTCATAAGCACACTCCAATTTAATACTTTTCTCTGACATTAAATCCCCCCCCCTCCCACACACACACACACGCACACCAGTGTCTCCAATACTTCAAAAACAAAACAAAACAGAGACAAAAAAAAAGCACAATGCAACCTTGTGATCTCCTCCTCATTCCGTGCCTATATTCAGACTTCTTTGCCCAGCAATGCCCAGACTAAAACAGCAGTTCATCTTTCAGATGTCAGAATCCGTGGCTTTGATGTGAGGCAACCTTTGGCAGGGGGATATTGTTGATACAGTGATGAAAAGCCCTTCAGTCCTAAACCAAAATGTCATTTAAGCCCACCAGCTGAGTGGGGTTGCCTTCTACATGTTGCGGCCACTGTTCCTTTCATGTCGGCTGATTTACAAAATGTTTTACAGAAGCTCCTTGTCTACATGGTTGCGTGTTGTTTTTCATTAATCCGGTCTGCATAAATCACATGAGAAACTGTACACCATAGACACAAGCAAAACGGGGACTGAAAAAGGGAGTTCTTTGGTCAGTGAACAGGTTTAAATGGCAACAAATTAGGTGGAACTGTTCAAACAATACTTACAGTAATAGGGAAGAAAATGGGAAGGCAGATGGGAGAGGTAAAACAGGATTCATAAAAATAGGACTGGATTAATTCATTCCTAACACTGACATACAGTCATATTCAACATGCGCGAAAAAAAACACAAAAAAAAACGACGTCAATCAATCAATCAATCAATCAATCAATCAATCAATCAATCAATCAATCAATCAATCAATCA
>CAJRST010036666.1:2910868-2934186 GCA_907169785.1 Menidia menidia
CAATCAATCAATCAATCAATCAATCAATCAATCAATCAATCAATCACTTTATTTTGGTAAATTGTCCACATTAAACACAAGAAACAACAAAAGAAAAAAAAAGAAAAGAACAATAGACAAACCCACAGTTTACCAAAAAAGGAATAAGCCGAAGCAAAGCTTATTCTTGCCTACCCTATTTTTTACCTTACAACCTACCAGGATTTCTTCAAATTCAGATTCAAGTACATAGTACATATATAGATCGACGTTTGATGTGTATGAAGCCCATGTAGATAGCACTTTTATCCAAAGTTAGTAAAGAGATTCATAGTGGTTATTGACGGCTATTGATGTCTTTAGGAAAGAGGATATTCATGAATCTTGTAAATGACCCGAACCTTTTTTTCTGGAGGGCTTCATTTTGAACAGATGACGGGGCAGGACAGAATGAATCCTGGAGGATGCTGAGGCACTTTTCACTGCCAGGGCCATGGGAGGTACAGATATCATTCTGATTGTGGAGGGTGTTTGGATTTATGGCGCTTTACCGAATTTACAATTCTATGCGGGGACTTTTCATCTGCTGCAAAGCTGCTGCCATTCCGCACCAGGAGGCCATACATGTGGACACCCTCCACAGATAAGGTGTTGTCAGCGGCTGCTGAAGATTTTTAGGGAATATTTCTAGTCGAAAAGCTCAGCGTGTAATCCATAATCAGATTTCTTGCTCTGTGCTGCTTGATGAATTCAGGCATGGCTTTTTTACCATTTCCATCCCAACTGCTTTGCCTCCATATCATTAAACCCAACACTACGAATTCTTGTTGTTCCAATTAAAATAAATCTGAGAGGTTCTAAATAAATCGTCCCAAATGCCTTGAATTTACCAAATCTAATTTCGTCTTTTCTGTTTTGAGGGATGTTGTTTGGAGGGAGCTTTGACACAAGGCAACACATAGTGCTTTGAGGTTTGCACATCTGAAAGTGGGACAGTGGGACCAGGTATGAGGAGGTCCCTAATCATGCAGTTGTAATTATGTTTGATACAGAATATGTAGATGATTTTGTTTTTTTCAGATGCCATTGGATATGCAAGATATTCAATTGCATAGAATTCCAAAATAACTTAAATATTGTACATAAATAGCTTTCTATCCAAACCCTAAAACATAGATTAAAGCACAGCATTACTGGGAAGAATTTCATTTCCAAGCAACTGCGGTAGTTTCCTCTGGTACAGCTTAAAAGCAAAGATCTAAAATTCATTGACCATGTGTAAGATACAAGGCAGTAGAGAGTTCAAAGTATTGACTTCCTTTCAAGGAAATTCAGAGAGAATGTGATCTTATGGACTAGGACTGTACTTAAGACACCAGAACCTACATCCTACTCAGAGCCACGCGAACAGGCCTCCTCTACAGATGTCCACACATCGATTGAAGTGTCGCTTTGCCGTTTTCTTTTTGGTTCATCACTTTTAAGTGACATCTCTTTCACAGCCCGTACTCCCTGTCCTGTTAGTGCCAGCTTAAGAACTGAGAACGCCCATGGTCGTGCATCTTTTATAGTCAGTTTTGATGGGAGTAAACAAGATGTCATTCAAGAAAAGGAGGGACATTAACGAAGACAAACAAACATAAAAATCTCTACTCATACGAGGGACGCCTTACCCGATTGTTCAAATGGCATTACTGCAGAAATCAACAACAAGGAAGGGAAACAAAACAGGGGGGATAGCTTTAATCTTCCAGGTTTCAACAATCGATTATGAGGCAGAACAATCTCAAAGATTTACAGTAACTTCAAGAGTCTGCTTGTTTTTGTTTGATGATGGACGCAGAGATCCTATGAAAATGCATCTTGCCTCTATTAACAGGAGCAACTCAAAGGCCTCACATTTGTCAGGCCATCTAAACTTCCTCTTTCTATCTATTTAAGGTGATTTCCTGCAACCTACTCCAAATGATCACAGGTAGCAGCTGCCACCCTCTAAATTAGAAGCCAATTAATACAATCATCTGCATAAATGTGCTAATATGGAATCACGTTTTTGGATGAAAGCAGATAAAGAAACGAAAGGCTTGTTGGCTCAATGAACAGCTGCTCGGGGGGGGGAAAAAAAGCAAATAAAATGTAACCAGTGACAGCTTTGTCCCTCTCTGTATTGATAAAAAAGAAATCTTGAGAGAGATGCCATCTGGTAAGAGATGAGCTCGCATGAGAGAGCCTGGAGATGTTCAGCACCAAGACTCTTTCTGTCAGTTTGGCTTTCTCTTGCGTCAGAGCGGTGAAATCCACAAAGGCAGAGCACCCAAAGTTAGGCTGTCACTCTGTACACAGACTGTCAGACGGTGGAGGTGAACAGGGCAGTGTGGAAGAGTAAGCCAGAGATAGTCAAAATAATAAAAGTTCAGCTCGGTGTGGGAAGGATGTGCAGGACAGGAAATGTTCCGCGGGAAGTGGCAGTGAGTGATGGACATCTGGAGCACTTTGCTCTCTGTTCCTAAAACCATGCATGCATGCTTAATTTTTCTTTCAGTGGTTAAACTTCACTGAATCTTGATGGACAAGATAAAAGGTCAGAAATAATAGTTGAGAAATGGTCTTTTGCTCCAGAGGGCAGCTGTGCACACCTTAAAAAAAAGGAGAAATGATCCAACTTCTTAATTAAAAGCTAGATTGTTAAGGACCTGAGATGAATTTTAAAACCTTTTTTGAATGAAAAATTTATCCTTAAACCTTCACAAAAATGAACAAAATGGGTCCATCCTTATATTTAACCCCATCTCAACATATTCTGCTGAAATTGACCAGCAGAAAAGCATCAGATCTAATTAATGGAGGACTTTAAAAAACACTTTTTTAAAAGTGAATAACTTTTGTTTTTTCAGTTATTCTCTAAAATATGTCAAGGTGATTCATCACAGAGGAGAATTCAAGTTGACACTGATGTGTCAAATCTTTAGAAATGCATTTTGGTAGATGAGTCATGACTTTTGATGATTTCGGCTTGCTTCAAGAAGCTGGATATTAAACTGGGATTGTTGCTCAGCTGTGAGCAATATCATCTGACTCAGTTATTCGCCCAGTTAACAATGGTGAGGCATCTTTCTGCGTACGTTCTGGTTCAAGGAGCATTTTCTAAGTAAGGTATGAATGGATGACTCCACTTCAGATATACCAAATTACATACAAAATGCCCTACAATGTTTGATTGAAAAAAAAAGTTAAGAAATTAGAATACCGACACTTTCAGGGTGAGATTCACTTAAGGCGACAAAAACTGACACAAAATTGCCATTTAGAGATACGCGTCTTTATGGCTGGCTACATTTGTGGAAAATTTAAATCTGGCTGCTTTTTTATTGGCTACTGATCTTAAGTTTTGAGCTTAAACTCAAACTAGAACGCTAACAAGGAAGCCATCCCCATCAGTAGCTTAGAAACTTTGACAGAAGGCAGGGCATTTCTCCCCTCCTATAATTTGATTTGAAAGCACGAAGAAGATATCATAAGAGTATTCTGTTACATAATCATGTTTTGTTGATCGTACCTAATTTACTGGGGGGAATCTAAAACCACCAGGGAGTTTGTCCTGGTTTCTCAAATATCTACTGGCTCTCATTTTCTGGAATATCAGAATTCTACAGAATTTGAGACAAAGTGTGCAGTTATGGACCTTTTTCAATAAGAGAAACAAAGCATTCTTTGAAAATTAAAGCAGAGAAAATGGCAAAAAAAAAAGCTGGGTCTGTGCAGCCCCTGTGCATCCCGCCTAGCAGGGTGCACATGTTTCTGCACCACGATGGCACATTTAGCTGTCCCACATTTCGGGACATGACACACTGCATGGCATGAATCAGCATTCAGCTTTAAACCCCCAACAGGAGAGCCACAGAGAGACGCTGTTTGTGGCAGAAAGCGCTTTGATGTCTGCATGAAAACAAAGCAGGGCTGCAGATTTAGATAGTAACCTGTAAACTGAATTGATCAAAGATTAATTTTTATTGCTTTGAAGTTTATCATTTGCAATTAAATGCTGTCCGAATGTCATTTACTCAACTGGTCAAACTGTCAAGACTTAACAGAATTAGAAATGTATGTGGATCAATCTACACTTCTGATTAGCCCCATTTCATCCGACTTTGGGAAAGCGGCACAAGGGAGCCCATAATTATTATGTAACTGACATCCGTTCTGTTTCACCCCATTTTGCTGAAGCGATTCCAGTGTTATTTTACTTAATAGGCAGCATACCGAAATGAATTCATAATGGGAAATAAATGGTACAAGTAAAAAATAAGTTGCAATTACTTACTGCAACACACTTTGAAAACTAGCACAGCAAAGCTCCTTATGCATGCATCGTTCCCATTCCTTCTCACAGCATTGTGTTTTAGCATTGAGGAAACAAAGCGGCCAATCATTACAGTCATCAAACACTACTGAGGAATGTGATGCCATGTTTTTTTTACATTTCCTGCTTGCTTTCTTTTGGGGAACATGTCAGTCCTGCAGTCAGTTTGTGTCAGTTTGATCACCGGGTTATTCCTGAACCCTATTTTTGTGAGTAGAGCTGTCAATGTCAGCTCTGCACAAAGTTAATAGGAAGCTTCTTTTTCGCAAAAGTAAAATGTTAAATGTTTTAGCCAAGTTTCCTACAGTGATCCCAAAGTTTTGTTACCCCCTGATGAATTACAAGCCTTGATGCTGCGCTGTCACATCACAAGTGTCCAGCTGAGCCTTTACCTTTATCCTTGACACATTAGAATTCCTCAGTAATCCTTGAATAATTTAATGATGCCGTGCACTGCAGAGGCTACAAATATGCATATCCCCTCCTATCCTTCCTTGAAGAAACGTTTTAAAATTTTTAAAAGAATTCTGTCATGCACTTATTGACAAACTGGATATACTCAAAATTTGCTCTTCAAAGATCGAGCCTTTCATGGATTTCATTGATTAAAATCTCCAAAGCTGGCCATCTGTTACAAGGAACAGGTTGTGCCCCAACAGATAAAACAAAAAAGTTGAGAAAAAACTAATCACAAAGTATGACGTTTATTGTTAATATAGACTACTCTTTTTATTTAGAGCACTTATTCTATACTTGAGAGGGTGAATGAGACAGGTGTCTTTGGAAAAAATAAAAAATCCTGTATTTCCTGCTAGTGCTCACAGAACATTCTGTAAGAGCATCGACTCCTTCAACACTAATGTGACTCATCACAATCAGGAGAAGCCCCTAACAAATGTTATTTGTGCACATCCCACCCACACATACGCTCTGCGTGACTGCGGCTTCAAATCTACAGGATCGCATTAGTGAAGACAACCTCCCCCTGAAGAGCTTGTGCATCGAGAAAAGGCACATAGAAAAGGTAAAAAATGAATACAAGTTAAAACATGTTAGTTGAGCAGCAAAGAAAGTGTGAGGGAACACATGTGCAGTGAGTCCAGACCAGAAAGGATTAAAAAGCATATGCATCCACAGGTCCAAAGGTTTAATACTTTAATTTTTCCAAACCACTTACAGGTCTTGACATTCCATGTGAAATGGTCCTTTTAGGCCCTCAGGTGATTATGGGTTATGTTCTTGGAAAAAATAAACACTCTGGACTGCCACCAAGGCCTTTTAGACAACTAAATAGAGGGTTTTCCAGAGGAAAAGAATAACTTTCCTTAGTGTATACTTCGCTTTGTGCTGTCCTGTTGAAAGCACAGAAAACTGATGAAAAAGAGAGAAATCCAAAATGCTTACAATCTCTTTTTTAAAGCCATTGGCCTCACACTTTTCTGGGGGATGGGTAATTGGCAGGGTTTCTGTAAAGGTTTTCCATTTGATTGACAGAGGTTTTTGTATCACTTTGAATTTCATCAAACAAACATTATTCAGGATTTCTTCCCCCCCCATTTACTCCTTCCAAGTCCTTAATCAAGCCATACCTTCAGTGAAAAAGTCAAATTAACCATACACATCCTACATTATATGACTGGAACTACTAAAAAGGAGGGAAGCTGAAACAGCAAAGTGTTCAATAGAAGTAATATTGGCATCTAAATAAAAAAAAAATGTTACACACTATCAAACCCCTATCTGCTAGTGTATTGTAATGAACATGTGAAAATTATCTTACAGCAACATGTGAAAACACCTACCCTGACCAGTAAGTGGACCATAAAGATGCAACATTTTGCACATGTTACAGCCAAGTTCATGAACGTGGGCCAACACAGGGAGGAATCTTTGACACCTATCAGTAAGTATTACTAATGTTATGCATTTAATGGAAAGAGAAATGTGTGAATCACACAAAACAACAACTCCAGACTGCGAAACTACTGGTGTTAACGAGAATGTGACTCAGTTTTTGGCTGCCTTCAGAGGTAAAAGGAGGGCCCATTAGGCTGCTGTTGAGCAGTACTGTCGGTGTGATGCTCACTATAAGTCTATCATCTACACAACATAATGATCCTTTTTTTTATGGCTGCTTTAGTGCCACTGCTGACCAGACCTTTTTCTTTCTGCGCTGCTGTTGACTCACAGCGTTTAGGTTAAGAATGATAAGATCTCTTCGGAAGGTAATGTCAGCCCCAGTTAACCAGCCTTGGTGGTGAGCTACACACTCTGGACTGATGAGTCAATGTCTGCTGCAGAGAAATACACATCCCACTGCAGCACCGCATTCTCCCCCTTTTGCTTTGTGGAGCCGCTTCAGTACCAAACTTCATTCTGAAAAACCTGATAATACCCCCCCCCACCCCCATTTCTTGCAGCCATTACTCGGCAGGATTTACAATGACTCGAACACCTCTCTATACAAGCTGTCTTCTGTAAAAGATGTTCCTGTTTAGAAATGAGGTTACTACCACAGCAGCTGCAGAATTTGGAACGGCCGCACATCTGCTTGAGAACGCACACAGAAAAACGAAGACACTTAAGTAAATGCCAGACTTTAGATCCACAAGCTAAGTGACAAGCACACAGCAGTGGATTGGAAAATTACCAACAGTTACAGCATAAGAAAGACAGAAATCTTTGAAACAAAAAGATCTTCAAAATGTATGATCAGTAAATGGTTGAATGGACGCTGAATTAAAAAAAAGTGCCTGTTTTTGTACATCTCATCTATTCTATTGCATGGCTGGATATCTTCCTCAGCAGGGGGTGATTGTGAAAGCAGAGCTAAGTGTAAGGGGAGAGAGGGGGACCTGCATGCTAAATATCCACATCTGTCATTGCTTTACTCCTATTCAAGTGTGTCCCGTTCAAGGTTAACAAAAAAATAAAAATAAGTCAATAAAAATCAGACTTTGTAAATGCAACAGGTCTTTGAAATGAAGTGATTTTGAGAAATTCGCAAACACAAAACATGGTGTTGCCAACAATTACATAAGCTATCTAAAATGCTTACAAAAAGAAGAGCACCTGAAGTCTACATAAGGATTCTTATAAGGAATTTCCTGTTCTTTAGTAACCTGTGCATGCAGCAAAGCAACCAAGGACACCTGATTAACACTGACTACCGGTGACATCAACGCAGCAGGCTATCACATTTCCCCCATAAAAAACAACTAACAAGGGAACATGGCAGATTGACAGCTAAAGATAAAAAAAGGCAACTCCAACTAGATATCAAGCTCTCCCGACCGACTCTGTTCTCTTTGAGTTAAACTATTCCTCACACGTACGCCATTGATTTCAAGCTTGTAAGTGTTTTGTAGCTCTTACACCTGTAGGGAAAATTGTGATCTTGAGTCGGCGTCTATGAATTGAAAGACATTTCTGCTCACTTGAAATCCTCGGAAACAGCCTCCAAATGGTGCATTTAAGAAAGCACTCAGCTTTTCTGCCAGTGCACATTCATGTCAGGACAGTGATTAGTTTTTACATCCTGGTAGGTCAAACACATGCGTGATGGATCTGTCTACCTGACAGATGGGGAAACTGTTTTGAAACTTTCAGATACTTGCTAAAATGGTCTTGTCTGGCCCTTTGACTTCCTGTTTTTGAGTTGAACAATCTGGTTCTCCTGTGTAACCCAATATCAAGACGGGTAAAAGATACAGTCTCACTCCAAAGTAGAACAGCCAGGCTATTTTTACTATTTACTTTTGCATTCAGAGGGTAATATATACATGATGCATAATCTGATCCAAAGCAAATCGCAGTTTGCAAACGGTGAGGTGTTGGTGTCAAAGTCACCCAAAAGCTGTAAAGGTGCGATATACAAGTAACATGATGTAAAAATCCACAATACGCAGGTGAAATGTTAGATGTGTGAAATGTGTGCTCTTCAGAGGACTTGTATTCCAAACAGAGCGTTTTTCTGTTCCCTTTTTAAAACAGATGTTAAGAATGATTTATTTCGGTATATAAGATCTAAATAGTCTTTTATCATATTTCTATGTTCTCAAATTCTTACCCTCACTGTTTTTAATCTATTTTTGGCCAATTTCCTGTCTTATTAAGTCCAAAATAGCTTTTAGTTGTTCCCATGAATTTTCCAAATCCCACATGGACTTTGATTGGGCTCCTCCAGGTGTTTCTGGATGGATTTCAGGCTTCAGTACTCCTCTCCCTCACTTCTTAGCAGCAGCCATACGTGTGGTCGCTATGGAGACTTTCTCAAGCTCTGTTCTAAAAGCATTCATCTTTACCTGAGGAGTACCAGCGGTCCCACTTCTGTTTCTGGCCCCAAAACATTTAGGAGTTTCAGTTATACATCAGTTTTCTGGCTCATGCTGTGAATATCAGTATCTGAAATAGATTCCAAAGCATACTTCACCACCGTGTGACATCTTTATCTCTCATTTGCAGAGAGCTCTAAATGTTTAACCGTTTGAAATTAATCAGGATTGGAAACTGAATTTTACACGATCTATATATTTGTTTAAAATGAAAAACAATGTTGAAAACAAAATTAATTCAAGCTTTTACATAGTGGTGTATTAACCATGACAATAATATAATCTAATCATTTGGGTAACTACTAACACTACTAATTCTAGGATTAGTGAGGTATAAACTTTATATTGAATGGTAGTCAAAAAAATCTGTTAAGAACTGTGTATAAAGCCAAAGGGACCATCTGAAAAAAACATTTCCAGGAAATCTTTAATTTTTAAATGGTTATGATGGTTCGGTTTGGATAGATAAGAATATTTATGATTTTTTATAAAACAAGTAGGTTTGCAAATGATGAAAAACGTGGGGAGGCATGATTGGTTCACATCACATAAACATTGCCCTCCAAAAGTCAACTGGCAAAACTATTAAAATACTTGAATTTTTTGTTACTCCTAGTGACACAAAGGTGTTTTCTCCGACATGGGACAACTGGAGTGAGACTATATAATTTAACATCAGAGACAATGGTCAAACTAAATGGTCAAGAGCTACTGTGTCTTCATACAAACTCAATACAGTGCACTGAGTTCACTCACCGCTTCATTTCAGTATCTCTGTCACTAGGTACTTTTTTAATTGTTAGTATCAGAATATAATATAAATCCTTAAAGTTAGTACCATAAAGTTCAAGATGTGTGAGGCAGACATATTACATCATTAATATTCATTTTACCAAGACAGTTAACAGAGGAGTTATTCCATTTGTAGCCATTTGAAAAAAAATAATATAACATACATTAAGATTCAAACAGGATGGAACACTAACAACGAGGGAACGACATTAGCTTGGTCTGATGAAAGATTTCAAAGTTGCCGTTTGACCACCGAGAAGAAGTCCTACACTAAGTGCCCAGGGTGTTATGTACGTCTCTAATCTAAAGAGAACTGATGAAATAAAGCTGCAACTGAGTATTGAGTCGCATTTCAAGCAAGTGTTCAAACTGTGGGGCAGCCACACTAAGAGACACACTCCACACCACAGCGGATTTACAGTGTCCACACTGCTCCTGACCTAATTACTAAAGGACACAGCTATTTTCCAGCTGCGATGTTCACTGTATAGAATGAGAGCAGACTGTGTGATTTTCACAGATGAGTAAATCACTGTATAATCCTTATTCTGTATATGTACTACTAGATCTAAACCACTGAATGATCCCAATTTGGCCAGCCAGCATTTACTGAACACGCGACACAATGCCAGAATTTTTCTCTGTAAATTGAATGTATGTAGGCTTGAGAGTGGAAGTAAGAAAGACGAGGAAAAAGTAATTTATCATAATATGGAAACTGACTTATAGGATACTATGATTGATGATTCCGGAAATCAGTCATGCATAAACCTGTTTTCACATTCTTCAGCTGTTTATCAGGAGATCAAGGAAACTGAGAAGTCATCAGTTTGAAGCATTACTTTTTATATTAAGAATCTCTAAATAATCTCACTTTGTTAAAAAAAAAAAAAATCATCTTTTGTTGCAGCCTGCATTCAGGTCGTTAAGTGGCGAGTCACAGATATGTGAAAGCGGATTTTAATTTATTTTTTTCCATTCTTCTGCACTATTTTGAATCATTAATAATTGATCATATTCCAAAACTTCTGCATGTCTTTAGAAGTGCAAGGTTGAGCTGCCGGCAAGATGTTGTACAAGAAGTGTTTGCCACTGAAAAACAAACAAACGAAGAACGATAAACAAAAAAATCCAGAATAGGTCAGATTCGACAGGTTAGACGAAGAGAAACAGATATAAAAATAATATTTTTGTCTGTGTTATGAAGCTCAGGCAGTGTGCTGTATCAACAGAAGGCAAAATTCATAAAATACAGGGGCACTGTGATATTTTATTATATTTCTATACCCCTATAAATATCATGACATTTTATTTTGTGTAGCAATGGAATAAACTGGCTCTGGCTGTCCAGGTCAGAGGGAGGTCAGCATTGAGCTTTGCAAAAGCGGCGCACCAAAACACAGAGAGCGCTGAGAAAAATGAGCAGATTTCAAAGGGATCCGCATGTTTCTATGAAGCGTCCTCTGCATCATAGCTTCGTTTGTCAGAGATAGTCTTTGGAATATCTTGAAATCAAATGTATCACACACAAGAGCAGCGGTGGTTACGCAAAGTCATACGCTGGGGCTTGACCGTGAGCGCACCTACTAGTAATTCATCATGTCAATAAACTGCCATTGTTCTGAGACACATGCCAGAAATAACTACGTTCTGGTTCAGTGTCACGTAAATGTCAGTGATTCATAACTGTATGGATGTCGCTAATGGAGATGAAGACGAATAGTGTGCGTTTTACCTCATTCTATTTAGATTCATTGCATCAAAATACCATAATTAAATTAAAATAACAGCTCTGCTGCAGCAATTTCCTGAAAATAGTGACTTTTTCTTTCAAAATCAATCATTCAACATAATCAACATCCCCCAGCAATTCAATGACAGGGGTGAACTGGACCCAATGGCAACTCCCCGTTTTCTTCTTCACAAACTCTTGTGCGATTCTGGCAGTGTCCACGGGACCCCTATTAAACTGGAATATTCCGTCTCTGAAAGCTGGGAGCCCTCTCAGAGGGAGAGTTCCTGTGTTGCCATCTCTGACTATCATCTCCTCAACATCATGGAGATGCTCACAACTCCCGTCTTCCACAATGGAGCCGTCAATGAACATGCTGCCAATAGCCATCAGGTTATTTTCATGTCTCTAAGTTTGATCAGACGAGTACTCTTTTCCTCAAATGCTATCCATGGATGGTGCCATTATATTTCACACTGTCTACGCTATCACAACATTTTATCGACAATCTCTGTTTCCAGTCTGAGGCTTCACTTAGTTGTCATTCTGTAGGTGCGCTGAGCAGTGTCATCGATAACTACCAATTACTGCAACACTGATTTGCAGTTGAGCATTGATCTTTGTGTTTCCTTTTCATCACTGTGCACTCTCACAGATTTCAGTGACACACAGGTCCAAAACTGAGGACATTTAAAGGCTGGATGTGAAAAAAAGGCATTTAGTGATGCCTGTTGAATTTGTGCTACTGAATAAGTAAAAAAAAAACACATCCACCTATTACTGTCTACTTTCTTCCATATCCTGCCGCTGCTTACAGCTTTTTATCGAACAATGGTTCTTTATAGGCTTTCAATTTCCATTTACAGGCAACAGGTTGAAGAAAAAAAACAAAACTTGTGCAGGTGTGTACAATTTCACTTAGTTGCAGTGTGAACAAAAAACAGCAGCTTTTTAAATCTAGTAAAAGAAATCTCATGCACTCATACCCCCTGTTTGCATACCCACCAATTTAGTTGTTATACAGTGGCAGTAAATCTGACCCCTGGTGATTATATCTAATTTGAGTTGTTGAAAGTAGATATGATTTTAAAGAAAATAAATAGGAAATCAATTCATCGTTCAATCATAAAGTAAAAAATGATGATTTCAGTGGTCAGTACAATTAGTAAACAACAGATGAATGATCAATAAATGAATAATAACAGATGAATAATCAATAAATATCTTTTAAAGTTATTTCCAAACCAAAACCAGTGTGCATCTTGACTCCAATTGTGTAGAGGGACGTTTACAATGCAAACCTAGATGTTTAGCAATTAGCTAAAAACGAGCACTTACCACAGTTCTCCTCATCGGCTTGGTTTCCACAGTCGTCGATGCCATTGCAGTGCAGGAGCTGAGGGAGGCAAACGCTCAGGTTGCCACACGGGAAATATCCAAGCGGGCACGTCACCTTCTCCTCCGTGGTATTCAGCGCTATAAACAAAGAAGAAGTTCCAAGCATTTTTGAGAGTTATCATTAAAGATTTCTGTCAGGTTCGGTGTCAGCGAGCGCCTTTATTTACATTTTTGAGGACTCAATTGGCGGCACTTCAGCATTTCTTGATAAAGTGCTTTGTTTAAAGTTTTCAACGTTTGTCTGGCCTCTGTTGTACCACAGAGTGTAAACTATGCTAAGATAGAACAAACAAAGGAGGCGAAAAATGAGCAAAATGTAAAAGAAGCCATCATTTGAGATGGACTTCAATTATTCTTTCACTAGTTTTAAGCTGATTCTTGAATTCCACACTTATGAGCCACAGTAAATCTGTCTTATCTGGTTTGTAATTCAGCTCACAGCCCAACAAGAACAAAGCTGCAGATTACACATTTCAGAACATGGTACAAATTATTATTATTCTTCACATTGCCTACGAGACAATTAATAGTTTTCCAATGGATTTGTCCCTTAAAAAAGTCACACTGAGGACATTTAGAACTGTTGTCCCCTAACGTCAGATATGGCCAAAGTCCTTATTTGGCATGGTTTGTGTGGAATAAGCAGGCCATCAGTTAAAAACACATATTTTGAAGTACACTGGGCTTATATATGCACATTCCCTGCCTCAAATTGTGTCGGAGCCCTCAAATACTACAGGTCTTGACTTCGGTTTCCAGCCTCGCGCCACATGGTTTTTTGCTTTCGAGTGACACTGTTGGAGGCTTTTGATGGCATCTTTGTGACCTATTCTGCCTGACAAGAGGTTCACGTGTATGGCTGAGCATGTGCAGGGCTCCCGCTGAGCTGGGAGGGAAGTTATAGAGCAGCAAATCTGACAAATTCTCAACCAGAACTTTGAATTACCTGCAAACTGAGATTGTGGCCTCAAGGAGTCAAACATAAGGCCAGAACCATCTAATACAAGTAAAGTGAATGTAGCAGCAGTGACCAGTTTAGATGGTAAAATACGTTACAAATTAAATTGCATTCACAACTGGACTTTCCCTTGTCAATGTGCATGGGAGCATTATCAAGTTTTAAGACCTTAATCCACATTTCTTTTCTCAGTTGGAGCCTAATTCAGCCAGATGCTGCCTTTAAGTTACATGATTGATGAGTTTATCAAATGACACTGAAAAAAAATGCTGTGTTTTAAACAGTAGTTAGTTGACTCATTTTTTTCTAATTTTATGGAAGAAAAGATCACTTCTGTTTGCACAATAAACGTACAACTGGTGAAAACAGATAATCTAAGGGTTTCTGAAACATGCTGAACATTTCCTTGCAGAATAAAAAAGAGTATCTTTGTTTTCCTCTTTTTGTTTGTCTAATGTAAAGAGAAGCGTTGTTAGTTTAGAACATTCTACCACCTTTTTTTTTGCTGTAATTTCAATTGTTTAAGTTTTATTGCTATTCTGTGATGGCCTTTAAGATTAGTGTGCAGCCGCCGTGCTGCCTGGTGTAATTTCAGATTTAGTTCTTGCCTCATGGCAATTCAATTACGCAGGACGTACCCATTCACTCTCTTTTATGTAAGACTGCTGTTTTGAACTTTAACATTTACCATGTTTTCTGTGTGAATAGTGGGTCTTTTTTTTCCCCTTGAACTCTTTTTGCAGTTTATGTGAGCATTGTGATGTCTGACCTCAGGTCGAACTTTCTGGAAATCCATATCTTGGTCTTTAGTCTTTTCTACTTGTACACAATATTTCTTATTGTAGAAAGATCAACTCCATATTGTAAAGAAATTGCTTTAATAGCCTTTCTTCTATAACTCCATGTTGCTTTATGTTACAGTGGCCAAAATTGTTTCTCTATCTACTTTACATGCTTACATGCTATTAGGCACCTGAAGCCCCCTAGGAACCCCCCAGGTAGAAAATATAATTCTTCTTTTCTATTGGTGGAGGTTGCTTTTGTTGTTGATTAATAAATCAAATGTAACACATAAATTCCACTACCATTCTAATTAATGTGATTAATTTAAACCTTCATGCAGAGGACATTTTTATAAGTAGTGCAGTCATATTTACTACTATTTATCAGTTCAATTTTAATAATAAATTCATTTTAAAACTGTTCAATGAAAAAAACTTCAACCAAATCATTTATTCACAACTAACAGAATCCCTACCATTAATAACACACCCACATTGCTCCATGTTAAGTTTGCTCTGTCACGTTAAAACAGCAGTTTAAATGAGACATGTGAGCACCAGAGTTTAAAACTTTGAGGCGGAGGACGAAAAGCAGTTCCCAAGACTGTGGCTTTACATATATTCACAGCTGTTTTGTTTGCTGTGCTTGCGTAAAGTAACTCCGAAAAAGCAGGAATTTCTCACAAAACCACATTTGGCTGTGCTATTTTCAGGACTACAAGCATAGCTCATACAAACAAGTGGGAAATACGGTGTAAACCTTTATGCATTGCTGTGTCATATTTCCATCATAAGCATATTCCTTTCAGTTTCCATATCATATTATCCAACATTATTCCTGGAAGAAATATCTTCATTAATTATTGTGAAAGTTTGAGGGGAAAAAGGTCCAGGTTGACCATCTGAGTCATTATCCTCATATATTAATCTGATTCATAAGCTACGGCTGCTTTGTTGAAGGCTGAGTTGTTGCGTTTTTCTGCATAATTGGAAGTGATGTTGAGAATTAGATTTGCATTTTTTTTTCTCCCACATTAACACTGAAGTGGTCCAGCTACAGAAATGTAACATAATTAAGAGAGATATTCTTTTAAAAAATGCTTTCAAATTCTTTTCTCAGGCAATATGCGTTTACATTTTTAGTTTCTATTTTCTATAGAAACACCAAGTTGAGCCTGAATAGAGTAAATACAGGCTGCATATCACTCAAGGTTACTGTACTGAATAGTAACAGTACTGTACATAATACTAAATCCCCTGCTAAAAGATCCCATGGGAAATATTTCATACACCTTAATTATTGCTTTAAGTAAAAAAAAAAGTACACAATGTCAAATATTCAAACACGTGGCCCTCTTTATCATCTGCGTCTGCCATCTGCGACCCACAATGCAGGCAAAAAAAGATTATTATCCATCACTGAATTCACTTTGAATCATTTTGGAAAGTTTAGTGCTTGTTAGTGTTAAATTGATTTAATTCCTAAACCATGTAGGCAGATTGAAAGAAACCCAAATCAAAATCAAGACAAAAATAATTACAATAAAAAAGACATTGTTGATGGGTCAGTTTTAGGTGGTTTTAGGTTGAAACATCTACTATTGTGTGTCAAACCACCAGGATGGTTAAAGTCTGAAAATCTGTGTGAGTGAATAGTATAAAATGATTCAAATGCAAACATGTTTCTTTGTATAAGATACGTTTATGTATGCAGCCTTCAGGCAATAAAAAAATCCAGAGCAGCTGATCATAACGTTCAGAAAATGATGTGCCGCTTTTTTTCCGCAGCGGAATGTTTTATTGAATCAGTTCTGTGGCTGGGAGTTTCAGTCCTCACTGAGCCACCAATAACACGAGACAGCTACAGGACAAAGTTTGCAGTCAGGAAAAGAGCCACAGGAGTACAGATTAAAAAAAAATTGTGATCCATCCTCAACCTTAACTGCTCCTTTTAACACTGGAAATAGATAAAACCATAATATTAAGTATAAAGTGTGTTTGCGTATGCTGCTGTTAGAAAAGGTATCCCACTTTTAAAAGGTGACATAACAGAGGATCCCCCCCATCTCTTTCTAGCAAAATAAACCAAGTTAATCCCCTTTGTTAGCTTACCCTCTCGGCTCAATTTCAGCAGAGACTGCAGAGGTTGATTCAGAAATGTGGGCCTGACCACTGATCGTTTATCTGACCGAGGCTCATGCATGTCAGCACTGACCATGTGTCCAAAATATAGCTTAGCAGAGGAGAACTGAGAAACTTGGAATCGAGCCATTTTCCCCAGCTCTGCTTTTCTTTGAGTATTCAATATATTATTTAAAACTATATGGTGTAAATGTTCACTATATGAAAATATTCACATTTTCATAGGAAGTGTCACAGCGATGAGCTGCAACTTCTTGACTTGGATGAGCAAGAAGTTCTTTGGAAAGATAAAAACTGCCATTTTTTCAGTTAAATGTCTTAAATATTTAAGAGATCTTTCAGCAGTGCATTACTGAAATCCCATCGTGGAAACAGCATGTTCGTAATAGTACCACTGAGGAAATGGACCTGGTTTCGGTAAAGGGACCGAGGAACCTGCAAATGAACTGGCTCAATCTTTTCCCATTGTAAGTTGTATGTTTACAGTCTTTGCTGTGAAGACACAAAGAAAAAAAAACACCATTACCTCCACAACAACAAATTAGTGTTTATCCTACAGTGTGTGTTGGACAATAGTTTGCAGAGACTCTCTCAGAGCCTTTTTACTTGGGACTAGGAATGAGAAACCAGTCTCATGGACAGGTTTTAGTCCCCTTTGTGTGCATGTTGTTGTCAGTAAGACGGTGTGTTCTCGGAATTTGCATTTCTGTCCACTCTTAGCCTGAAGTGCAGCTTCATCATTGAAAAATCAATGTATGCAACTGGATATTTGTTGTTCCTATTTTGTTTCATGAATTCCAATTGTTCTTGCGCGGACAAACACCCAAGAAGCCAAGAAAAGGTAAAAGCAGCTACTGCAAAATGCTTTAGCTAAAGATCAGATGTTGCACTGAAAACATGCTTTTGCAGGTTTATGATTTTATTCCTCAAAAAATATAAAAAGCACAAAGGCAGACAGGGTAAAAGAGAATGTCTCTAAGAACTTTTTTTTCTTTTTAGTTCACAAATTGCCCAATGCTGTCAGTGTCATTTAGGCAGAGAAAAGCAAGTCTTGCTAAAAGCTATGAATGCAGGTTATGTTTTAAGCGAGTGCTTCTTAATGGCATTTTGAAATATATTTTTGGAAGTCAACGTGCTTGGAAATTTTTCCTTACCAAAACCTGAAGAATCAGCATTTGTGATCCAAGGAAGATGTTGAGATAACACAAGCTCTTCCTATAAACTTCACGGACTTTAAACTTCCCAGGCATTCAGTCACAGATCACCCACATTCATCTACATTATTTCCACAGCTGTGTGAAGAGAGAGTGAAAACGCAGGGGAAATCTGTCAAAACTGGCACGATAACTATTTGCCGGATTGGACAGCTCAGCAGATAACTCCCCCCAGACGGTCCTTGATATTTCTCCACTATGCTGAAGTCTCTTGAAAGAAGACGGGAGATGTGGAAGAACCAGGCATGATCTATGGGGGCTCCGTTGTCTGGAGCATTCATGCCAAATATGTTGTATAATGCATGCACAAGTACTGTGCAATTGTTGAAAAGGGGCTTAGAGCATTTTGCAGATGTCTGATTATGCTGGGAATATTTTTAGTTTGCTGTGGTTTTCATAAGGATTTGTTCCGGCAAGAAAGTGTCAGACTTAATTCAGTGTTTGGATACATTTGCTCAAGGCTTTACTCAGAACTGTCACCTTGCACTAACCTACAGGAGGTTACACACAAGTGGCTGACACTGATTGACTGGAGGCAGCTCTCCTAATGACACAGATGTTGAGACTCACGCGGAATGAAATGCTTCAGATAAGAGCGACATCTGCACTGTTTAAGAGGAGAGCCAGATTGGCAGAGGTTGAAATTCCACAAAACAAGCGTTGTCAACGTCACGGGCTCAAAAAATCGTTGCAGCACGAACAGCATGTTCAAATGATAACAGAAAAAAAATCATGAACGTCCTGAGTGCCACTCATACTGTAAATGATCGCGACAATGGCGATAATATCTACTGACATCCGCTATTCCACATTTTACTATTGTTATAGCTCCCCAATCTCATTCATAGAAGTTATTAAGGCGTATGGAGAGAATCTAGAAATCAGAAATACTGAATTGGGTAGTGACCCATATGACAATAACCGTACCTTTCCTACTTTCTGTGCAGAAGCCAAATATGATGCCTTGGAATCCACCCAATTATAATGAAAACAACGAGTCGAATTCGGTTAGAAAAAGGAGTTTTCTCAACTTACCCCAGACTCCATAAGCGAATATCACAGCCACGTAAACTTGCATTTTGCCTCTGTGAGTTCTTGGTGAAATGCGCGCAGGTGGTGGTAGGAAAGGAGAGGAGAGGAGAAAAGATCGTCCGTTCAAACTGTGGATCTGTGCGTAAAAAAAAAAAATAGGGACAAGAGAAAAAGATCACCAAAAGTTTTGTCTGTGAGCGATTGTTCTGCGTAAAAGCGCACGAGTCTAGAGGAGGAGATACACAAGTGTGACTGGAGAGGAGTCTAAAAACGCATCGCGGGGTCTGGTCGGTCTGTAGCCACTTGTGTGAGAGATTGGTTAAAAGGCTGAGTTGCCATGTTCTGACGCACGCGCGCACAGGTGCCGGACGCACAGCGGGCGGAGTTACCCATGTGGGCTCTAATGACCAAACCGAAACCGACCTGCTCATTAACCACTTAGCTATTTTATATAACGTGCCGCTGTGTGGCAGAACATTATATAACGACAAGATTCTTCACGATCTGTGCCCCCTAATCGTGCGCAAACGTAAAAGTCTAATCGCATCAGAGGGCAGACGCGTGCAAAAGCACGGTCGCTGTCATCGACAGTAGGACGGCTTTCTGCTTGTATTTTTATCGGAGGAATGAAATAATTCCCCGGGAGGCTTTCTTTTGCTCAACAGCATAAAAAAAATCACCAACCGTGGACTAAGTAAAGCAGATGTTGTCATCTTGGGTTTGGGATTTCTTCGCTCTCCATAGAAGAAGGATTCCTTCTGGCAATATGACTGACAGACAGTCCTCATGGTTATTCTGTAGAGATGTCCCATACCAATAGTGATACTTGGTGCTGAATAAGAGCAGAGCAGTATATATTAAAAGTGGACTTTATTATTATTTGCATGGGCAATATATCCTACTGCCTCGAAGATCAACAGTGTTTTTTTTCTTTCAGTGTAACAAGAGGAACATTGTGTCTTTTTCTTCTTCTACCTACTTCCAAAAGCAGAATGAATTCTGATTTCGGACCAGGGGCTTAAAAACATGCAGCACTTTGTTACCGGAGAGACTCTATATCACCTCCTGGCGGGAGTTGAAAGGCTGAGCGTGGCTGTGCAGAGACGCATCTCTCTCTGAGACGCAGCTCAGAGGGGGGGGGGGGGGGGGGGGTCAGGAACGGGAGGGGGGTTCGGTGGATAAAAAAAACACCTTTTATTTCTGATATCATAAACACCTCAGGCATGTGAAACACCTTACAATCCTTCTTTGGGAACAAAACATGTCAGATAAGTAGCCATTGGCTGATTCAATGCTATATCATGAGAGATTGTAGATAAAGTGCCACATATTGGCCCCATGGAAAAATATACAAACATAAATACATGGTATGAGTTTTTTTTAATAAATAAATTCATAAGTCACAAAAAATCCTGAATTCATTGGTCTTTCACGTTTCAAGTTGATTTTAAGTGTCTAACAAGCCTGAGATGATGCAATTTGTAGATGAAAACCAGACCCTGGGGGCAAATGAAATCTCTTGCACTTGATGAATCACACAACTAAATGAACACTCAAATGTTTCGTCAAATCTTTTTTTTTCCTGTTCTTGAAAGAGAAGATTTTATGTTTATTTTTAGGCTTTTCAAATATGCTAATTAGATGTGTGTATTTGGTAGATATTGTACAAATATAAATCCAGAAGGATTATAGATGGCATGAGTGATTTGAATATAGTCTCTCAGTCTCTATTTTCTTCTTGGTATCAGTCTCATTAGTCTTGAGATTAACTGGACAAGACACCTGCTTATAAGCACATTTACAACAGTTATGAAATTTAACAACAGTAACACACAACCCTAAAAACAGCATGCAATGTCGATATTTCACTTGATCCCAGTTTATCAAAATGACGGCTCATTTCCTCAAATTTAAACAAACGACTCCTTGGCCAAATCAAAAACTTTGTTTAAAGCCCAGTCTGCTTTTATTCAGCTTTTATTCATTAAAGTCAACCAGTAACTATATATATATATTTTTTTCTGCATCATTAAAGAGTTGACTTTATTGGAAAATATGCTGTTTTCTTATCCACGTTGGTTGTATAATATGAAATAGCATAAGCAGTACCTGAAAGTCCAAAACCCCTCTGGAGAGCTGCAAATTTGGGGAAACAGGCAATCTTCAAGTTGTCATTCATTCGAGTGTTTACATTTACCATGAGACATAGTGGACCCTTTTTTTTTTTTTTTTTAGAGAAAGGAGATAATTCGGCTCACAAAATCAAGGAGAAAAACATCCAAACCTGACCATCCCTTTCTTTTCCCCCTTGTCATTTATTGACAAAAACCAGTTACAGGTAAATTGCCATTACTTCCTAGACAGGATTGTGTTACAGGTCTGGAGATCTTGTTCTGACTTTTTCTTCCATTAACATGTGTACATCCATTGTCAGTGTTCATATACTAGTTTACCTCAGACTTAATTTCAAGGATTGTTAATTGATTGCTGTTACTTGCATGGGATTGGCCAATCAATGGACCAATTGCTTTCTTAAAGTGGCCTCTTTGCCATGGTAGGGTTTCAGTAGACTAAAAAATCTCTCCATACCAGCTTATTCCAAGAAGAGTCACTTTGGAATCACCAATCAACCTAACACACATGTTTTTGTTCAGTTGAAGTGGATTGAATCGAATAAATCCTAAAATGGATCAGTAACCATGAGTTGCATTAACATTCAAGAAAATGCAAATATTATTGTTGTAATTCACACGAGGGCCACATATGTATTTTTTTTGTTGTCCAAGTGGGCAGATATGGCCAAAAATCAAGTGAAGGTGAGATAAATCAAACACCTCACATAACTCTATTCCTCTCCCTTTGACCTGTGAGTGCTGACTTGGTTTGTCTCTTCCAGCTATCTATTTCCTAATGGGGTCTCGGGGGGGGGTTGTCTCTTAAATGTCGATTTAAATGTAAATGAATTAAATACATTAAATCATTGTAAATGAATACCGAAGCAGTTTTATGAGTTTTTTCTCAAATGTGCTGATACTGTTGTCTTGTGAATTGCTATCGTGTCTGGAAACACAACGCTTCGGATTATTTTAAGAGAAGTGTTAAGCTTTTCAGCTCCCACCCAAATTTAAGAAAAAGAAATGCTTGATTTTCTTCTCTTTCTTTAACAAGAAATAAAAAGTTTTTTATTGAGATTTGATATTAAAAGTGGAGTTTCATGTAGGGAATCAAACTTTGGATTTACAGCTGCACTTTTAATAGTTCCTAGAGTGCCTCTGAAGAGTATCTGAGGCCTAATATCTTGTGACTGTAGTTTAAATGAAATTATTCTTTGTGATTTGTGGAACTGATAAACACAAATGGGTACATAAAAACTTCACAGACAATTCAGCAACATGAAAGCCGGCTGGAATTAAAGTTGTTGCCTCAGTTCATATTTTCAAACCTATTAATCATAGAGAGACTAATTAAAAGCTTTCAAAATGTGTGTGGACATGAAGAAGTAATACGGCTGACCTGGAAAAATCGAGACTTGGTCTTATATGAAAAAGTGAAGCTGCAGTTGCCACTTCTCCTGTGAATTTAATGAGAATTTTTTTTCCCTTCACTTCACTGCAGGAGAAAAGATGTTTATCATGACTGAAATTAAGGGGTGAGTTTCAAACGCCAACAGAAAGATGAGATAAAGTTGTCTGGTGTCAGGAGTTATAGTGCATTTTTAATTTTATGTTCTCGACAACCCATGAATTTAGAAAAATCAATACTTTGCAGCCAAGTAGAGACCAAGTGATATAAAGTGCCAAAAACTAAATTTGGTTCACTCAAAACATATTGACTTAAAGCAGAAAAGTGGATGTGTATGTTTGTGTGTGAGTGGTGGGGTGGACCTAATATAACATGCACGTCTGGGGAAAAGCAAAGCTTGCTGTTTTAAAATCTCTTCATTTTTGTTCCACTTTCAATTAGGTCATGAAATACCCAAGTTAAACTGTCATCGCAATTTTCTGTGGTGATCTGATTCCCCTTTGTGCTTCTTCTCACTCTCAACTTAGTTTGGCGAAAACTTTGGCATGAGTGATGCAGATCACATCTCAGTCTCTAAATGCCTGATTCTTTATGCATAGCTGTTTAGAATGTGTTTACCTCGTATAATATTTTTAATTTTACTTTGTATTTTGTTGGATTACACTTTTGACTAAAACTCTTTAAACACATAATCAACAAGACCAGAGAAGTTTCTCTGGTTGTCAGTTTTAATCATCGTAAATAACAAAAAACTTCAGTCCAAAAAAACAACAACATTTGTTTCTGTTATTGGTCTTCTTATCATCAGTCCTCATTAAATAGGACAGTGAAGGGAAATAATTGCAGTGAGTCATCATTGGGAGCCAAATGTACCTCCATTGATGCATTAGAGGGGGTTGGAAAATATTCCAATCCCCCATGTATAGTTCTTGATTGTTTGTACACTTCTGAAAACAGGTTATGATAACTTCTGATGATGAATGGTGTCTATAAATTAGAGAAAAAAGAAAGAAAGAAAGAAAGAAAGAAAGAAAGAAAGAAAGAAAGAAAGAAAGAAAGAAAGAAAGAAAGAA
>CAJRST010036666.1:2934196-2953066 GCA_907169785.1 Menidia menidia
GAAAGAAAGAAAGAAAGAAAGAAAGAAAGAAAGAAAGAAAGAAAGAATGAAAGAAAAATGTTTATTTTAGGTTAGACATTTTAAGCTAAAACAAGAATGTCCGACATAATATTATGACCACTTATAAGTGGGAACACTTCACTTTGGTCAAAAGTCAAAGTTCTTTCAGGAAGTCCTACTTCTTGGGACTCATGGATTTCACACTGACCTAAACAGTTGACCAATCTTCCCTCACAGACTTATTGTATCACAACAACTCTCCCCTAATGAGCTGAGGGACAAACTTAGCCTTTAAAAAAAAGCTGGGAGCATGTCAAAGAGCCTAGAAAAATCTCGAGACACCAATTGGATGGGATCTTTTAGGATTATGAGACCTCACCAATTAGGCAGATAGTCATGATATCATGTCTGTTCGATGAAGGTTCTAATTTGAGTTATTGTCTCTTCTTTTGTTAACATGGATTTACATTAAAAGAGGATTATTAGATAGATTAACATGAAAAACAAAGGCCTATTAAAGGTTCTGTCATCTTTCAGAATCAGACATAGCAATAGTTAGTAGACATATAGTCAGAACTGATGAAGCCTTTTGGATGAGAGGGGAACAATTCTCAAGATCCAAGAAAGAGTTTGTTTGCTTTTACTGAGGATCGTACTGTTGATCTGGATGACATAAAATCTATACAAATATATTGCTATATAGGTTTGTAACACATGGTCAGTTTCAATATTCATCATATAACGGGAAATTGCAAATTACTAGTATTTGCAATAAAATGATAAAGGGGAAAATAGTACCATTAGCCTTCATATAACAAGCTATACTTTTCTGAAAATACCTTTAAAATGGCTCCAGCTGCTGTCAAAGTCAAACAAAAATGATTGCAGGCACTGATTAAGACCTTTCGAGGATAAATCAGAGTCCTGTTTGTGAAATGGCTTTGCACTCAACACTGTCATGAATACTGACACGATCTGGAGTGTAATCGACATGGAGCCCATCTACATACGCGAAACACGAGCAGGCAGAGAGAAAAAAGGGAGACGACACACATATGGGCTTTTTAGCTCTGAGCAGATGTTGGGAAACAATGCATGTAATTGTAGATTTTTATCAAGTAATCCTTTCAGGAACTCTACAACTAGGATTTGCTTTTTTTAATGAAATGTTTTCTAACTTATGCAAAAGAGGAATTGACACATTTGTGTGGAAAAAACTGAAAAGCATGTCATTAAGCAACCTCAATTTAAAAACATACCAAAACAAATTGAGCTAATTTAATCTGTTATTAGACTCGGTGTTGACCCAAAAGCACCGGCAAAGGAACATCCACACTTTCATTACAGCAGGATGTAGTTCAAAGAGGGATAAGTTTCAGCTGTTAATTTACATTTACATGGTTTAATACTTGTTCTTTTGTCACTGGCTGTTGATTATAGCCAGAGGCTTAAAAAATGAGTATTTATTCAACAAATTTCAACAATTTATTCAGCAAATATTTTCTCATCTATAAATGAAAAGCAGAACTATTTATGCAAATACTTTCAACATGCTTGATATTTCAAATTTGTTTAAACTCCTATTTACTCTGCGGAAAGTGTTTCCGCATATATAAAAAATGCACAAACACACAATGCTGCTTTTGAATATCTTGTCTTTATTAGCCTGTCTACACTGCTGCACACACACAAACCGCTTGTTTCTTCTACTCAATCAATGTGGTAAATCAGGATAAATGACGGATCATCCAAAGGTAGCTGCAGAAAGAGATGGGGATTGAGGATTCATGCATTTCTCATGTAGTAAAAGCCAGGTAATTGGGTTGTGGAGATGGGATACCTTGGTTTTAAAAAGATTTGCTGACTGTTTACCTTGAAAAGTCCAATACCAAAATAAAACACTGCAAACGTATGTTTGTGTAATCCATGCTGAGATGTTTTTATGTTGCAAACTTTTCTATTCCCCAGGGCCATAACTGTGTGAAGTTTGGATGAACTTTCTGGGTACTCAGGCTTCCTTCCACAGTCCAAAAACACGGATGTTGGGCGAATTGATTATTCTAAATTGCCTGTGGGAGCGAGTGTGTGTGCAGTTGTGTGCTACTGGGATGGACTGGTGACCTGCTTGTGCCCTGTCTCCTGCCCAGTGGCGGCTGCGGTAGGCTCCATCTCCAGCTCCAGATTTGTACCCACTAATAAGCAGCCAATGAATGGACAGAGCTGCGTCATACCCCAGCAGCCATCTGACATCAAAAACCACCTGCTAGATGATATGTAAAAGCCCCCTCCAGCCGCCAAATCAGATTTCTGATAAATATCTGTGCAAACATGTAGCCTTATCAACCTGCATCTAGTTACATGAAAAGTAACCAGATGGAGATAAAAAAGAATTCAGGCAAAATGCTTCAAGTGTGAGATTTGCATAATTGTGTCTGTCAGTTCTGATATTGTGGATGTTTATTTTATATTTTATGCTTAAAAGGGAGTCTTTGATGTGCAAAATTCCCTTTTTTTTTTTTTTACTTTTCCCATCATGTACTTGAGCTGTAAGAGTCCGTTTATTTTATTGAATCTGGCTTGGTGAGGATTGAACAGAATAATCAAAATGACCGCTTTTGTTGAGAAAGAAAACAAAAATGAATAAGGGAACAGCTGTCAAACGCCAGGCTGCCATTTTGGCACATGAGCACTTGTTTACTACAGCTGTTTCAATTTGAGTTTCTGTATCGGGAGCCCTTGATATTATGTTTCTGTGCTCAACTGTCAGTTGCAAAGTGATAAACAGCATGTGTGTGCCGTAATGTACTGTAACTCTTGCGTCAGAACTGTTGGACGGCGGTTAATTGTGACAGAAGAAAAAGCTACATCAGCTTTACTCGCTGAACATGACAATTGAAAATTAGATTTGAGCTTTTTGACACATTTTTCAAAGAGAAAACTATAATTTTCACACAATAATCCTATATTGGATTTGGCCATTAAGTCAGGGTACACTTTGAAACATAAATACTGAGAAATAAAGTAAAAAAAATGTATTAATTATTGCTGAATTCAAGACTTGGTTGCAAACACAGCCAGATCAGGAACATCTGGTTTAATAGAAAATGTGTTAATGCAGGGACATCGGACAAGAAATAATTCATACAACCACCAATGCTTTACATCCCTAAAGAAAAAAAATCTGCATTAATTCTATTGCCAGCTGTGACATGAATGTGCAGCCGATGTGCAATAACTATGCATAACAAGAAATAAACCTAGAATGAATGAGTTAAGTATGCCACTTGAATATTTTTCTCTTCCTGTTGCAATGAGTGTATGAGAATATCAAATCATTTTCCTTTTAATCATTTTCCTTTTAACTACAATATTCATCAGATTAATTAGATACAAGATGAATTTACTGATCTTCACATCTTCCAGACAAAACCATATGTGGTTCTGTCCTGACCCAAATTTAGACTGAAAGCTATGAAAACCTTTTCATGTTAGATGTTACCAGTTACAAATACAAAGAGGCACCTTCAGGTTGAGTGTGAATAATTTAGATTTGTGTTTTAAATAGAAGAGAAGTTCAAATGATCCTGTTTTTTTTTCTTTAGAATGAAGCTTTTGTGGAAAATGTGGGTCTTAAGGACTGTTAACCTTTAAAATGGGATATGTGGCTAAAATGTCTTCAGTTAACCTAAGTTTGAAATAAAAGTAACGTATGTAAACAGGCTATATTTAGAGTATTCCAAGATAAACTTTGATCATGATGTGCTAAAGTTTTTTGGAGTGTCACAGGCTGGCCTTATTTAGTCAAAACCAGTACTGCTGGAAATCCATGCTGGCAATAATAAAGTATCCAGGGATTCCTCCCTGCAGAGCAGAAACATGGCTGCAGGTTTTTTAGTTCCACTGGCTTTTTTTTTTTTAATTTGCCAGTATTTATGAGGAGCAGACTCAGAAAGATGTGAGATCAAAGTTTAGCAAAGTCTTCGATTATGAAGAGTAAGAAAACTTGTTACAACGATTGCTGAGGCAACTTTAAATGCTCTGATAAACACTTTAAATACTGACATTGACTGGTTCAGCTGTACGGACTAAGTTGTAAATACCATACAAATGGCTTATCCTGTATATAAGTAAACCTAAGTCTAAAGCATCTGCTAGTGAAACTTTTCAAAAATGGAGGAAAATCTCAGAAAAAGGCAAAATGTTTTAATCATATAAGTGAAGTCAGTCACAACAAGATATTTTCAATGCTTATATCCTGTAAACGTTTTCTAGTTGGCAGAGTTACAGTTGATTTGACATAAGGATATGAATGACAGAAGTATTCGCACTTACTTTGCATGATGCAGTAATTACATTTGTCATTTGAATGAAATCCACAAAACTTTGAGCTTCTACTGACTTTTTAACGTTGAGAGCTTGGTAAGTTATCTGAAGTATCAACATGCAGATGCACATCCCACATACTTTCACCGCATATTTTCCAGAGGACCCTGCTTTCAAAGGTTCAGCACGCATTTAATCTTCCTTTACTTTCTCAATGCACGCCCGCTGAGGATCCACACATAAGAAAGTGTGGGTTTGCTCCGAGATGTGCGGGATGTCGATCTGAGTGGGAGACATGTAAGTGTCCCTGGATTATTATTATTCTTTTGTGCTCTGGGGACATTTGAAGTCTTTTGTCCAGTAAAGCTGTTCATTTCCCCTAACGCTGTTATACTGTGCCACTCGGAGGTATTATAAAATATCCCGGCACTACTATTGTATTTGAAATAGCCTTTCTGTCACTTCTTAATCCACACACAGAAAGTCATTTTAGGGTTTTTTATTTGGAAACCTGTGTGTGATGAGGGCCTCGTAAATGTTGGTACTCAGGACATATTTCTGACCTCTCAGTCTGTGTTTTGAAGCCCTGTGTATTCCCCTAAGAAATGTTTTTGCTCAAAATCTACACAGTTGGATATCAGAGAATCTTTCTAAGTGATCTAAATGTATATATGTCTATCTATCTATATATATATGTGTACTTTTGAAAGTATAGACTGTTGAAAAATGGGACTGGGCCTGATAAAATCCCTGTCCCTGTGAAAACGTGCCAGTTATTAGTTAGTAGAGGTTTTTACTGGTGGTTTGTGTGTGTCATTGGCACAGGAGACCATTCTAACCAGCTTCAAGGCAGCCACCATGGACTCCATTTTTAAAACCAATGCTGTGCCTGATCTGATTGATTTCTGCCACTGCACACTCTCATGAGCTGCCTTCGGGTTCTTTTTTCTGAAGTAGATCAAAGACATCATCAAAGCTCGCCTGGATCTTCACCAGTATCATACATAAGTCAGCGATGGAGATTGACTGAGTCCTTGGCCACCTTGAGAATAACAACATCTATATCAGTTAAACATATAGAGGCATGGACCTTTTCAATAGACAAGCAAACTGACTTTTTTATTTCATGACCAGGTATGATCATCTTCTAGTGCATGCAAAAGTGCTTACAGTCTGAATCCAGCAGGAAGTCAGTGAGGATTATGGTAAGTAAAAGATGTGGATTCATGCTGGGTGTTTAAAAAAAAACCCAACCATGGGCCTGAAGGTACACTTTCCAACTGTGCTAGTTCTGCACACTTGTTTTTAGGCACAAATCAATTTTGTAGCAAGTCCTGAAACTATTTTAGTTATCGGATGGAATAAAAAAAAAAATAACGCTTAAAAATCCAACAAAAAAGTTTAGGAGACACACAGAAAGGAGACCCAGGGGTCTCACACACACACATCAACCTTTTGTACAATTATCGTAAAGCAGTGATCTGTAGCATGTGGCACAGCTGATGGACAGATTACATTAACAAAAAGCTCTTTGACTATGAAAACTAATAAAAGGTGACATTTACTAAGGACGTGTGTAATTTCCTTCTCTTTAGAGAACAACCTGAAAGACTCAGCTCATGTTCAGATAACAGCTGAGTCAGACATTTGAAAATGCGTTTCTGTTAACTAAGTCGTTCAAAATGAGACCCAGTTTGTAAGTCTAATCATCTATGCTACGAACCATTGAATTTCAAATACATTAAAGCACCTTTTGAAAATAAATAAATAACACAAATGGCTTAACGTGATACAAAGAGACAGACCCGAGACTTAGGTATGCAGTGCCTCTCCACAGCTAATGTGACACATTTACAGGTGCAAAAAGGCAGATAATGATGATGAATTGTGGAGACGTTTCCTTTCGTCTGCTGTTTAAATCATATTTTAAACCAATGACAATTCTAATGTTCGTTTATTTTTCACAGTTCTGAACTGGACTTTCATCTTTAAAAATTCTATATCCCTTGTTTAGGCTTCACTGTTTCCAATGTGATATTCAAGGTAAGGAGAAAAAGAATCCTTCGAAAAACAAGAGGCTTGTAAAATGAGTCTTCAGTCACATATACCTTATTTAGACAGTCAGTAATTTTCCTTCAGTGTTCCTAATGGCTAAATCCATACATGCCTGCAAAAAAAGATGAAAACAGCCTCTGCTTAAGAACGAAATCTACTATTGAAGTCAGTTTATGTTCAGTTATGTCACCTTAATAGTTCATATTCAAAAAGCAAAGTTATTCACATTGCCCCTGGATAGTAAATGTTGTCGTACTGCCTTCATGATTAATTTAGTTCATTCAGTTTTAGTTTTATTCAATTTTGATTTCAAGTTTTAGTTATGCTTTGGCAATAAATCTGAACAAATAGGAAGTGTTGAAGACGTCTAGTTTTGGTGCTGAATGTGCTGAGCAGGGATGAGCTGATTTGTCTCAGACTCTTCTGTTTGATGATGTAACATTAAAGAAAAATATCATTATTTAAGTTCGGAACAGGGCAGTTAAGCAGATATTTAAAAATATTATCTGTCAGCTTCTTAAAGTGTAAAGTTGTGTGTTACTATATACAGAAATGTGAATAATCGCCTATCACTACATTAGTTGTTTATGGAAAACTGGGTGGAGGTGGTTTGCCAAGGACATGTTGATTTGTCCGTTTAATAATTTTCTGACGGATTACCAACACGTTGATTAAAAGCAGGGAACTTTGAATTGCCTGAAGTTTTTTTTTGTTGAATAAGTGTGTTGACCAAGTGTTTTTATGAACAAAAGAGATATTCCACCTTTCTGAATAGAAGTGTGATGAAATCAGAGTGAATGTACGTGAAATGACTCTTCAAGGTCTCTCCATTTAAAACTTCTGGCTACATCCATCTTTCTCTGGCTTTCACTAAGGTCTAATGACCTGTGACAAAATGAAAAATACACGAATAAGTGCTTGAAACAAAGAAGATTGTACATGTGACCTGAGTTGCTGCCGATTAACAGCCGCTTTCAACTCTTTTCCAAATTAAATAAATCTGTTTTACATGCTTCACATCGTTGGTTGACTGGACCAGCTGCAGAACTGTAACTGTTAATATTAATTGGATAAATTTAGTCTATGTCAACCACCGCTATACTGAGAACCATAATGCAATTGCATGGGTTTTTAAAAAAACAGATTTATAGCGTCTAGGCATTTTACACAGCTATTGTGATTAAAGAAAAACATTCTCACTTGACTGAGCTTTGTCCTTTTGCAATTTGTCTTACTCTTTCAAACCTATTATCTCCATGGATAAAGCACTTGTTCTTATCCATAGTCTTTTGTATTTTGTCAGCACTCAGACTGTAAAAGCAAAGATCAAGCCTCTAATGAACATGTGCTTTCTTGGAGGAAAATAGAATTTTAGTTACACAAGTTAAAATGACACAAGCAAATAAAGAGATTATCTTGTAACCAACATCTTCTCCAAAATTCATCCCCACGGAGTCACTACTGCATGCTGTTCTGAAGCGAATTGGTAAACGACAGTTTGAAAGATGGATGAAAAAAGCCTCCACAGTTACTGGTGAACGACATGAGCTTGAACAATTGGACCCAAATCCAGACAGAGCCCACTGTGGTTTATTTACAATTTAATTAGAGTGGTGTTGCACTGGTGTTAAGAGCAGCAAGAGGAAGATGGATTCCTTTCTGAGAACATTTCAAGTCTGCCAAACAAATTTCTATACCAGCTTATTCCATCCGAGGTCCCAGAGGGACTGGAACCAATAGGCAGAGTTCGCCCTGGACAGGTCACCGGTCCATCACAGGGCCACACAGACACAAATGCAACACACAATAATGCACACTCCTTCCAAAGGTCAGTGTAGTTGCCAAGTTACCCAACGTGAATGTTTTTTTAGAAGATGGGAGGAAGCCAAAGAACCTGCAGAAAAAACCCCAGACGTGCACAGCGAGAACTCACAAACTCCACACAGAGAGCTCTCCAGCTGGGACTAAAGACGGGACCCCCTTACCGAGAGGCTGACCTCAAACTAAAATGCAACCGAAAAATAAATTAAAACAAGACCTGCAATACTTCAGAGGGTAAAAATTACAAACTTACACGGCCCGTGTGGGGATGAGGATGAGATGAATAACCTTGAAGGTGATTATGCAGCTATGACTTGACTTTCTTTCAAATCAGAAAAATTGCGGTGTGAAGAGCACAAGATCAAGGACTCAGACACAGCAAACCTGAAAGCAACTTTGATAGAACAGGGATTAAACAGAGGGAGGATTTAGTTAAATATGAATTATGTACCTGGAGGACTTTGAATAATTTTATAAATGTGTACATTGTACAAAGAAGATTAAATTTTACTGATATTATTGCGTTGATATCTTTACTCTCCATTTCATCATGTCTTATCTGTCCAAAAGTGCATAGCTAAGTTGAGGTTAATTGTCATTTATCACTGTTTGTGTGTTTTTTCACAGCAAATTTAATGACCTTAATGATAAGATAGGCTTCTCAGATAGAACTATGTCTACAGAACATATTCCATTCTTGGATTGAAAGCAGATCTCTATATACATTAATAAAAATGCGAATGTTTGGTTAGACACATGCCAAACTTGTCACATAGGTATTTGATGGCAGTTACCAATCTGAAATTAGTTATGTAAAACGATCAGAATTACCCAACAGGCTCTTGAATGTTTCCCAACCAGAAACTACAGACGAAAGCAGGTCAATTGGAAATATAATTTATTTTAATACAATTATTCAAATGACTCCATCTCCGTGATTGACCAAACCAAAAATTGTAAAGTCTAATCTTTGAATGCACATATTTCTTTTTACTGCCTGAAGGAATGGAATAAGTCTTACTGCACAGTTTGCCAAATGAGGCCTCAGTGGGTCAGGACCACAGCTTTTTGTGTCTGCTATGGAAGCAAAGGGAGGCACAACATCTCCAAATCGACACCAGAACTCAAATTTGGCCAATTTCTTATGATATAAAAACTCAACTCAGATCTCAGAGACTGGTAGCATATACAGTCATCGGCGGCAGAACTATTAAAACCATTGATCGGTCAGTAAAATTGATCCTCACACCAGATCCATAATATCTACAGCTCAATATCCCTACACATCCCCAGATAAGTCAATGAAGTTTGTCTATATGATGTGGAGCACAATGTATTTGGGAGATGGCTTCTATTAAAGAGGAGAAATGGATTAGATGAACAGAGTTGCATTTGTGAAGCTGATTTTTTTTTAAAGATAACAGAAATAATCTGGATTACCTGTTATTTATGGCCTCATCTGCAAATTTAGAAAGACGTGCTGAAATTGGAGGAGGCACATTTTCTGGTGATGGATTCTAGAGGGTTCATGGCTTTCAAGCAAAGTAAATGAAACTTGCTCTTTGCACTGTGAGCATAACCACCAAGCAGTAGATCAAATGTGTTGAACTTTGTCTGCCTTACAACAGGTGAAAAGTAATTTGACATAGTTTTTCAAAAGTTTGTCAGCTTGAAAAATGGTCTAAACTTTGCAGACAGAGTCCACAATACTCCTCACCAATTACAAACAAACACACCAAGCCACCTGTGGAAAACAATGTATTATTTGATTGGCAGTGAAAATGCAGTTAGATCAACAGAATTAACAGAAAAGCTGCCATTAATAAATGAAAACTGTATATGTCACATGTTGGTTAATGGAGCAAAGGTAGGAACTCCAGGTCTTGGACACTTAAAATATGGCTGGACTCATGCAGTGTCCTTCTCTATTTGATTGTATGTCTTTTTGGTAAAATTTTCTGGAAGTGACTGTGTATTTAAAGAAAGCGTCTTTACGCCTTCAAGTGATTCAAATGAATTTGATTTGATTTCTTTCATTACCAAAAAGTGCTACATTTACTAGAAACGAAGACAGCTGATCTCTCTCCAGCTTGTATCAAAGCCCATCCTTTCAAGAATTTCCAGCCATGCTGCTGATTGGTATTGAAAAGGCCATCTATCACTCTATTCCTCCCTCCCACTGCACGCTCACTGCCCTGCTTTCGCATGTCCTCGCTTCAGATGAAGAAACCTTGTGGAGTGTTTCCCTGCTGAGAGCTAAGCTGAGTTTGGAGTAGAGCAGAAATTGGTTTCTCTTTGTTGGGATCAGGGTCAAGAACTCAAAATAGCAACAAATGAAAGTAGAAAATATGAGGAATAAGTGGAGGGAAGAGCAACAACCAACTGGAGACACAGATGCTGAGCAGGAAACGGTGGTTAGTGGCGGGGTGGGCGGTGAGTGACATTTGTAAAAGTAGAGCTCAATATCACAGCAAAAAACAGTTTCATTCATCAAAGTTATTTAATTGAAAACCATTTGGATACAAACGAACACTGTTTGTATTGCAATGAAGATGGATGCTACATAAAACAATGAGCATAGTTAGTGCACAAAATGTTATAAGTTCAACTCCAGTACTGCTACCGGAAAAAACTCATCCTTTCAGAAAGTGAAAGACATCTAAATTTAGAGGGTTGATAACACCAATGTGAAAAGCTTAACTCCACCATGAATGTATTATTCAAACATGGGCATATGACATGAATTACAACATCAGGTAATCTTAACCCTTTACTTTTACTACCACCAAGTTCCCCAATTACAATCCAGCTGGATATGGAAGACTTGGAACATACCATTGTTCCAAAGACTGAGGGAAGGGGAACATTATTTTTTTAGCTAAATTAAGCTAATACCTAAGTTATTTCGTCATTTTGATATATTCTGATTTGTATTAAGTTAGATATGATTTTGCTTTTATTTGTTAGGTTTTGTGTTTTGTTGCACTTCTATTATGTTGCCTCATGTGGGAAGTTTAGGGCAGTCCACCCCTATTAAAGCAGCCTGGAGGTCAGCTTTTGCTGTGTTTGGTTGTTGTTCAGTTGAGTTATATTGTATTGAAGTTTGACCTTTTGTTTACATTTTTTTAAGATTATTAACATTTTGGTGTAGACCAGGGCAGTTCTACTCCAGCCTGTCCTGCAGGATAGAGATGTTTCCCTGCATCAACAAGCCTCATTTAGGTCAAATGTATCTAAAAATCTGCTGAAAGTGCACTGATGTGAATCAAATGTTTTTCCTTAAAAAGATCCCTTGGAATATTTCACCGTTTTTTTTTCACTTGTTTTCTAAGTCATAGTATAAATAAAGAAGACAAGTAGAATACTAAATATGCCTCGTTTGATTCTTACTCGATTTTTCACATTCCACTCAGTACCAGCCCTCTGTGTCCCTGACCTGGAACAGATATGTATAAAAAAAATACAAGACCAGATTAATTATTTTTTCTTGATTGACTTATAATTTATTGCTTGCATTTGTAACACATAATTGGGATTCTACTTATATCTGAGAAATGTGATTTATGCGAATCAAAACTATATGCCTTGAATAGATAATGGTGACTGGCTGTAGGCATGTTAATATTATACATCCAACTAATTGAAATTCCTTTCAATCTGACTCTAAACCCTTTGATGGACTTCCTCATGCTCAGATGCGATGTGATGATTTGATGTATATTTTACATTTAGCTCTTTCAATTTTGTCAACAAACATAAATATTTGGTCAAATGATCTAGTTACATTACAATACCTGGACATATCTGCTAATATTTCAGATTATGGAAATTGAGAGTGAATACACTAATGTGCTTTGCACAAACATAGTAATATTATTAATATAATAATATAATATTATTATTGTAACAATTCTATTGAATTATGCATTACTAACTGTAAAGATGGAGAAATTGTATTAAGCTCACACAATGTGGAACCTTTGAATATATCAGCATAATAGATAAGGTAATGATGTTTTTTAAGAATGCTTAATTACATTTTAGGTCCTATAAATGATTATGGAAATTGTACATTTCCATAATAATAACAACATCCAATTGTAAATAAAGACACGTTATAATTGCACTCACATTCAAGCCCACAATAGAGTGGAGGGATTCATTTGCCTCAGTGAGCACCACCACTAGAATCATCTAAAAAAATCTGTCCGTGACTTTGCGGTGGCCTTGCTTCAGCTCAGAGGGGGAGGTTGGTCATAGCGACTGAGGAATAGTAGGAATTGAGATTTCTTTTGAAGGGCTTTTCAAATCAGCCCCCTGCTTTCCCTACATGCAGCGGTTACCTCAAGCCACAAAACAATCAGCCTGATAACATTAGATGTCGACTTGAAATGTAGTTTTAAGGCACTTTAACGATGACTGCTTTTCCTCAAGCTGGGCAGGAGTGTGCTGAGGATATAAGTCCTTCGCTGAGTAAAGGATACTTTCTCAGAAGGATTGATTCTTTCAAATAAACCCTTTACTGTGTCTGTAGTGAACAAAGCTGGCAAACAGGAAAACATCTGATTAAATGGTGGAGTTTTGTTTAAATGAAATAGTTGGTGCGTGTTAGCTGACCATATAGCAGCTCCTCAAATTATCTTGAAGGTTTTCCTGAGCATACAATTACACTTGGTGGGCTGAGTTAAGTGTAGCTTAGAAAAAATCTAAACTTCTCAGAACTGCAATCGGTCAGACAATGCATGCATTCTGCCTTTCTTACTTGACCCATAAAGAACATGGTTTTGACAATAAACTAATGTGACTCTCTTCCACTCTGTTATGAATACAAACTCACAAGCTCATATTTTTTATTTATTTGTCTAAAGCCTTTTGGAAGGCTGAAGACTGCAGAAGTGGGTACGTTAATCATGATGTTATTACCAAGCAATAATAGAATAATTATTAGGCAATTAGAGCCATTCACCGAGCAGTCCTGTTTGCTTCGTGCGGGATTCTCCATTAATGTCATCGTGTGACTGAAAGGTAGTAGAAATTGACATACGGCAAGAGCTTTGAGGTCTGTTTCAATGTCAGGAATCAATTTAGAGCTTTCAAATTTGGCTCTAAAAAACAACAGAATATGTCAATAAACTTGACAAAAAGACTAAGATTGACTCAACAGCAAGTGTGAGAGGGCATGTTTAAGTAACTTTGATATGTTGATGTATTTTCTGATGTATTGTCTGTCCCACTCACAGTTCCTCTCACGTAACAAGTGTAGGCAGCAGCCTGGCTGAAAGCTAGCCGTTTTCACTTGAAAACACCCAGTGCCTTTCTCACATTGCTCAGGAAACATAACGATGAGCCGCAGACACATGATGTGTCAGACGCTTCACGCTGCCAACAATCTGGCAACGAGTCCTAAAGCAGATTTCCTCTTCCCCGGGCAGGCAGCCATTAAGGCTAACGCAGCTCTGCCGATGTGTCCCAGAAAAATAAGATGTATAACCTCATCAATCTGACACTCACTTTGTCAGAGTATAATTATTCACTCACGTTTTGTTCTCTAGACTGACTGAGCAAATTTTGTCAAGTCAGTGGATGGTTTTGTGAGGAAGTGTGGACAGGCTGCGCTGGTCAAATTACAAATTAAAATAAAATTTATACCCAGAAGAATTGTATTCATGACAAAGACATACACGGAATTTGGATCTTTTATTTTTTTCTCAGTTCTATGTACATGTTGCATGTTCTGCTCCACAACCACGTTGAAATCCTTCTATGGAAAAAAAAAATTGGTCAATAAACCAAAATCTAATTCTGATTCTGATTTAAAAATAGATGCTATTCAGATGAACAGACTCGTTTTTAGACAATTAAGAACTGCTCACATTTGACCTCAAGCTGAAAACACTTTTCTTTGGGTTTCTGCATCTTAACCAGTGCGCCATGATCGTCTCGAATGAGATGAAGTGTTATATAAGTTTTTATATCTTTTGAAATAAGTTTTTGCAGTTATAACTGATTCAGTTTGAGCATTTGTTTTATGCGCCTCCTTCACTGTACAGTGGAAATTGACTATTTTCACGCCTGCTTTGTTAATTTAGACTCTTTCACAGCACCAAGCTTCCTTTGTACAACATTTAATTGGTAATATTTTCATGAATGTATAGGGCCGCAGCAGACAAATGTATAATTTAACAACATTTTGTAACACTTACAGAGTTATTCTTTCTTCCCTCTTGACAATGAGGCCATCTACTGAGTTATGACCAAATGCTGCAATTCGGTTTTCACCAACAAAGGAAAATCAGAGTAACCTCACTGAAACTTATTGGGTCATTTACTTTTCAAAACTCACGTGAACTTTGGTGAAGAAAGGAAACTTATATAAAAAGGCTTTCTGCACATACCCAGCCCCAGTATTTTCTTCCACAAAGCTTGCTGATTGACAAATGCAACCCATAAAGCACCAGACTGGAAAGAAGGCTGCGCTGTTTTTGATGTTACAGGAAACACACATAAATAGACTTAAAGAAAAAAGGTTGAACGGAAAAAGCCACAACTGAAGTTTCCGAAAAGCACTCCACAGACACTCTGCTTATGATTTTGTTTGTACATTGTAAAAATGACTTTGAAGACTAAATAAGCTTTGTCACAAATAATATAACTCTCCGTCCTGGTCATTTTCCTTGTAAAAGGGCTTGTCTTTCAATAAGCATGAATATTATACATATATATATATTATTTAAAAAGTGCTTGAGTCTGAGGACACCTAGAAAATGTTTACACAGAAACTAAAGAGCGTGAGACGGGGAGGTATTTTCCGATGCGTGCTGCGTTTAAGTGGTGCTACCATGTTAGCTAATCTGATCGTAAGTGGATATTGCTAGTCAACACCAATATTACACGGTCTCTATATGGTGACCATGGGCGTTCAGATCTGATTTCTCAATCTAAATGCAAATGAACGCATTGCCTTTCTTTCCAGCAGTTGTAGTGCAACAGGAAGAAAAAGATCAGGTTTAGTGTTTAAGATAAATCAAAAACAGATTTTCTCACCGTCTCTAACATATTCCATATTGCTCTGAATACTGAACTTATTTAATTTAATTTCACACCTATGCTGGATATTTTGTGATTCCTTGTGTAAAGACACAGAGCAGTATAATATCCAACCGTCCAAATTTGCATTTGTTTCTACATCATTTGCACACTTTCTAAACAATTTATTTGTGTAAAGCATGACAATTTAAGGAATAGTATTCTAATACATGACGGGAAATTGATGAGCTGCGCAAAAGTAGTTCTACATCTTTATAAATCTATACATGCAGGAAATATCACCAGAAATATCACCAGAAATATCACTTCAATTAGATTTAATCCGTACCCATGATCTTAATGATACCACCATTGATCCGTTTTAGCTACACCTATTTGATACGGTTGAGTGTTGTCTGAGCTTATTAGCTGTCATCAGATAATACACAATTTACAGCTAGCATTGGAGTTTTTTCCCATATATAAGAAGGTCCGGTAGGTCGCACAGCCATTCTTAAAATGCCCAAAAGTTGTTTTCTGAAATTGAATGCTTCATAGCCCATATCGCATATCTGTTATGGGACTGAAAAAAAAAACGTAATGCCCAACACAAATATGGAGAAACTAAAGCTCCTGTTCAAATCCTTCCTGTGTGAAGTTTGGATATTCCCCCTGTACAAGTGCACGTTCTCTCTGGGTGTTCAGGGTTCCTGTAGTTAAAAAAAGTTCAGGTTAATTGGTCGCTGTGAATTTCTGTAGTATCAAAATTCAGTAAGTACATGCCAACATAATTGATGTCGAAAAGTTCATTATTCATGTCCTTTTTTCCTATCTATAGTATTCTTTTCAACATATATTGAAACAGTAAAGCATTATTTCAAAGTTTCATGTAAAGCTCATTTGTCCACCCGAGTGAGGTTTGTCTGCTTTGCTGTTAGAAGCCTGAAAAGAAACAGCTCTTGAAAGAGAAGGCACACTGATGATAATAAGCTATGAGAGAACAACAAAGGCTCTTCTGATCAGATAAATCAACAGAAGCAAGCAGAAGCCACACATTTTATCCACCCTTTTTTCAAACCAAGAAATAACTGAGAAAAAAATCTAATTTCCAACGTAGCTGAGCAAAGAACAAACAATGAATTCTTGTAAATAAGACGCCTGGGTGAAAATTGACAGTAAAAGTACTTCCAACCTGCATTAAACTGTACGAAAAGAGCTATATGATAACAAGCTGTGATATTGTCCGAACCCATTCAGTGTCGGCCAACTGAAAATATTTTGCAGATATTTTTTTGTACCCTGTCCTGTACTGCTGTTCGGAAAGTAACACAATGATATCAGCACACACACACACGTACCTATGCCAAGTCAGGGAGTTGTACCAAATAAATCTTACTTCATAAGGTCTTCAGTGAATATTTGTGATTTTAAAAAAAATTATTTGTCCAACCAGAAAGGGGGAAGAAAGAGAAAGTGCAAAGAGATGAGATTATGAAAAAGTAAATGTACCTCCAAGACACCAAATTAGACAACCTGTTGCCATATCAATGAAAATACTTCCCAAGGGCTCTGTGGTGAACAGAAGACAAAAAGACAAACAGCAGAATTAGCAATACAAAAATGAAAACAGAATTTCTTATACGTAACGTTAAAGATTTAGCCTTGAAATATTTGAGGAATGCTTTTAATCTTTTGGCTAGATTACAGTTAAATTAGTTAAATTCTCTGCACTCTTCAAATAAGTGAATCAATACTCATATCTATTCATATGTCTAGCTTTGGTACCAATGGTATAAAACAGGCCAAACACGAGCAATATTGCAATATCTGCACCTTTAACTAAATTGGAGGTTTCTTTGTTTCCTGGACAGACTGCGGGGCTTTTTCCAGTACCATTAATAACACACAGCACTGAATGTAATATACATTTTCTCAGATGAGAACATGTATGTATCTCTTATATAGAAAAGGATATTAAATAATAGAAGGATGGTGCATTTTTCATCTAAATTCAATCTGAGACTCTGAACATAAAAGGCTGCGGAGCAGAGAGGTGTGAAGCACGGGTTACCATGGATATCTATCGTAGCTAAAAGGAAACCTCTTTTAGGATCCCAAAAAGCCTCTACCTTTGAGCTCAATGTACTTCCCAAACCCATTAATTTAGCCACGTAGTAAACCCTTCTGGTGTGTTCATCTCGTCAAGTCGTCTCTAACCCGTCTCCCCCTCCACCTGCTAATTGCCTCTTTCTGCTCTGTCTCAGGCATTCTTGCAGTCTCAATCTGTACTCCGCCTTCTTGGACTACAGCTTCCTGTCTGCGAGCTCCCTGTGGGCTCACCGCTCCTCATTCCATACATCCAGATATCTGCAATCAGAATATTACAATGAATTATTCATTGTTTCACTATTCATAGCGAAACTGGTTCCAGTGAGTTCGTCCTTTTGAATCTAAGTCATGCGTTTCATGACATGTATAACGTAAAGAGATAGGTACCAAATTAAACCAGATTTTTGCCAATGTGCATCACAATTAATCATACTAGATACTGTATGTATATTTCAGATGGCTATATATCACTATGATATTACATGTGCTCTTTCCTGACAATTTATTCTATCGTTTTATGTCAAATAACTGGAATAAGCATGTTACACATAAGGTACTGCATAAAACAACTCTAGTAGTGGATTGTGTACTAACTAACTCTCTGCAAGGACCAGTTCACTAAAATACCAACAATCTTTGACAAACTAATTAGCATTCATTTCTTCTAGAGGAAATCTGTCAACATGACCACCGACAATTGGAATTATTTTCATTAAGGCATATATTTGATGCCACATAAAAGGAATGTTTTCAAGACCTGGTTATAAGATTAATTACTGTCTCCAATGTGAAGACAGTATATGATGATTAGGCTGTACTGATAAAAAAGAAAAGGTCTCTGACAAATTTTGAGTAAAGTGATACTACACAAACTAATGAAAACGACATCAACACCTGATAGCTTTCAAGGTATCAAACTGTATTGATTTGTGTGAAAATGATTCATCCTTGAATCTGTGTCCATTCAGCTCCTGATTCATCTTCATATTGATTTTAGCCGTGCAAAGACAGCTATCTTTAAATGGCACCAAGTGACATCAATAAAGCCCAGATTTGTCTGACCTCTAATATGGCTTCTTCTCAGTTTATTTTCTTTTGCTTCTGATATCCAAACCCCGACGGCTTGAGAAGCATTTCGCTGCAGCGTTGGTTGGATATCTAACTCCGCCCATCCAAGTCGGCCATTTTGATCACGTCATGTGACTATGAGCTTTCTTAGGCGCAAACAAAACTTTACTGCCCATAGCAAATGGGAAAACGAACGATGTCATTATTTCGGCTTGAGAAATATAATGTTATTAGCCTGCTAACGTTAATTACACATATCAGTATACTTTGCAGAGTTGCTAGCGGTTTAAATTGTAACACAATGTCCATTTACAAAAGAGTCATTTTTGTTTTCGATTATCAAGAAGATTACGCAGTTTTTATTGATTCTTGTTCAGCTGTGTCGGCAATGTTTAACACCCCTAGCCTTTTCCCTAGGGAAATTATTATTATTATTATTATTATTATTATTATTATTATTATTATTAT
>CAJRST010036666.1:2953076-2988221 GCA_907169785.1 Menidia menidia
TTATTATTATTATTATTATTATTATTATTATTATTATTATTATTATTGTTATCTTTAATTGTTGTTGTTATGTTGAATTAATTGTGAAAAATATATATTTTTTGGTTAAACTTGTGTGGACTTATTGTACAAACCTATTTAACCCCTATACTATGTTGAAAAAAATTATATTAATTATGTTGCGGGTCATTTTTACCCGTACTATGTAAATAAATGCAAAAATATCCAAGCAACGCTGCAGCGAAATGTACTTGGAGGACTTCGGTGCTTCTTCCTTCAGGTTCTGAAATCATGGCTGAAATTCACTGTAGAGCAGCGACATTTCAAAATGACACCTGACCCCGAGTGACATTGATTGGTGAAATTGTGTGAATGAATGTGTCGGAGCAGCTTGAGCCCACAGGTCAGATTCTGCTTAGAATAAAACACAACATGAAGCATGTACGGTTTCGTATAGGTTAGAGGTGCTTCGTGAAGAAAGAAAGTCCCTCTCTAGGATCTGTGGATTACTTAAAAACTCATCTGTGTTTATGAGAACTATTAGCTTTACAATGAAAAATAAGGCCTTTAAATGAAACAGGAACTCCATACTTTTCTCCCCTTTTTCCGAGAATAGGCGGTTTGAAAAGGTTTCCTTTGACCTTCTGACGTCTCCACTATCTAATTTCAATTACATATAAAGTGATTTACACAAAGATCTTGCTCATAATACAATATCACATGTAGGATCGGCATGTTAAGCTGTTTACTTTTAATTATTTTCAACAGTATAATAAATTCAACAATATTAAAGTGGGTGTTGTTGATGCTACTCACTCTTTGCCTCAGGTCTATTGGTATATTGTTGCAGTGTTGTGTACCAAAGGACACAACAGTTGCAGTTTCCTTTGGATAAATAGTAAGAGTAAGGCTAAAAGACAGCCATTTTATGTCATTTCCATGTATTTTGACAGGACATTGTAGGTCTCCAGATAAAAGGGAGACACTGCTGTTATTAAATACAACTCACGTTCATGAACTTTGCCTCTGAATTAATTAAAACTGATGGTAACTCACCAGTGGTCCTCACTTGAGACATTGCAAACTCCTCTTCCTTCTCTTAACAAATGTGAAATAAATGGTTGATTAACGACTTGCCATCTCAGATCAAAGGATCTTACAAATCAGCGGTATGATTCAAAATGAAAAAAGTAATGATAATGAATGAGTGTGTGTTTTCAGTGACGCCTTTCGTCCGCTGTGATATGTACAAGTACAGATCAGTATTACTGGAAGAGTAATTAACCATTCCATTAATAGAAAATATGAAAATATGAATGATGGAGTTAACATTAACCTCATTCAAACAACCTTACAAATCAAGATCTACACTAAATGTATCTGAACTCTGAATAAAAGATTTTCAATCATGTTGGAGCTTTTCCCATAACAGTTAAAGTCAGCAGATATCATCTGAGTTCTACACACAGTTTTAAAAGTACAAATGCACAGAGGAGGTCAAAGTCGAATGTAGACCTACATAAATGTGATCCGAGAGGATGCTGTGAAAAACAAAAGGCAGCACTTCAGTCTAATCTGGCCTAAATCAGTCAGTAACGTTGTTCTGCAGAGGAGCAGTGCTGCCTGTCCAATCATGCTCCAAAACCATATTGAAAAATTGTTGGCAGCCCTTTTTATTTGTTTTTTTTTTTTGTTCAGACTTAGAAGTTATCAAAATAATGGGAAACATCTCATGGTATTCGGCTGTTTACGTTGTTTGTTTTCGTCCACTGCTGGCATGTTGTGTGAGTGGTAGAATTAGGTTTTCTGACAGAACATTACATTTTTATTGCCTTGTGTATTTTTTCTCATAAATATACAAATCTCATCTCTGAGGAGCTTAGATTTTTTTTTTTTTTCATTGTCCTTGTTTTCTTACCTATATTGCCGATTACAATATATAGCTATGATACGTTGCAAGTAAATAAGTAAATCATAAATGAATAAAAAAACAGTATATCGTACAAAATATCGTCTCGTTTAAATGGAAAAAATACGCAATAATACCAGTGAGGGATTCTTATTTGAGGCTCACATTGCATGAATACCTTATTTAGCCTTATCAGCTGGACTGGAGGGAAGGGAAAAGCTTTTTATACATTGGAAATTATATTAGACAGTGCATGCGGGCGTAAATGCATTTACGAAATTTTTTTATAATAGTTAAATGCCAGAATGAGATTCTAGCATTTGGCTTTTCACATAGTGGAGCACAAAATCAATGTTTCCTCGACTGGAAATTGCCCTGCAATTACCCATATGGCTCCAAATTGCCTCCCCATTTCCACATGCTCTTTACATAACACATTTAAAATAATTTTACATGTAATTACCCAGCATGATTCAGTGGTGGTCTCCACATCTGATTAACAATACACAATTTGAGGTGTTTAGAAATCACATGGAAATTGATGGTATTCATCCGGAACTCTATGAGCAAAAGAAGGAGAAGAAATCTATCAAAATATGCAAAAACAGTAATCAACTTACTTAATGTTGAGGTTGCATCTAATCAAACATAGCTGTTTCATGTGCAAATGCAGCTGATGGACATCATTCAGGCTGGATGGCCTAATTCTGCTCTGGTTTGAAAATGCCTCATATGTCTGATGTGTCACATTGGGAAGTGCTGGTGGCCAAAAACCCTCTTGTGCATTCAAAGAATAGCTTTTGTGTAGTTAGCCTCACTCTGCAGCAGTGGTCCCAGTTCATAATCTAACGGTCCAAATCTATCATGAGCTATTTTGGGAAACTGTGCGCTCAAAAGACACTGTGTGCTCCTCCCCGGCAGGTCTGTGTGCTGACCTGAAGACAGACTCACACATGGCACGTGCTCTGCATAATCCTCTAATTTATTCTAGATTGCTGGTCACAAGTGTCCTCTGTAAGATGTGACATAATTAACAAATTAATGATCTATTTAAGGAAATGAAAGGATGAATGCTTCCCTGTGTTCTGTGGTTTGAATCTTATTATTCTTGTACAGTTCCTTGTTATTTGTTAAATATTTGTTTGTTTTCATATTTTAAAAAAAATGGTTATGAATTATTCTTCTCCAGTGTCTACACCAGGATATGGATGAGGGGGTTGCATATTGTGGCATAAGCAGTCTCTTTTTGGAGCATGGTCAGAGCTCAGAAACATATACTTACCCCACAGTTTGAAACACAGCCTGGTACTGTCCAAGAGTATTGGTTTGCAGTCATTATTCATATTGTGTATACAGCGGATAAACAAGGGCCCAAACGAAAAAAAGTAAACATGGAAACTTGAAAGTTTTTTTTCATTTCCATTCCTGGAAAAAGACCTAAGTCAAAACTGTATATCATAAAATGAAAAGAAGTGTTATGTGATATGATCAAAAGTGTTTATTAAACTGAGTGTGGTGTGATTGCTTCTCAAGAACTGCACAGCTCTTTGTCTCAGCAAGTGCCGAGATGTAATAAGCTTTAGTTGAGGAAAGGCAAAATTTAAAGTTTTTAAATCTCTTTCATCTCTTATTCTGTCTGTTTATACAAACCACAAAAGGCTTAAAGACTTAACATTCTGCTGGAGTGTGACTGTCAATTTCCAGCAAATATCCTTTCTCCTTTCTCTTCTGCACGACGTGGTGATGCAGAGAAAGTTTTTCTCACCAACATTTCCACATAAACATATTTGAAATTATGGAATCTGCAGAACAATTAATGTGCTAATTGATGGTTGTGCATTATATAGATTTCATTGTCTTGAAGGAATCATTAGTTGTCACCAAATGATCTCTACACTCAGCAAAACTCTTTCTGACCCTGAGTTCTTTGTCTTAAAACAAGTTGAAATAATGCTTCATATTTGTATCGTAAAACATCCAAAAATCCATAAAGACCTTCATTTTGTCCTCCAGTCGTGCCTTTATATGCATCAGAAGAGCAGTAACTGCACTTTTTCGAAATAAATCTCTCCTTTCTTAAGTTTGCTCAAAGGTGACCTACTAAAACAGTCACAGGACTGCCGTTAAGTGTTATTTGCATAGGTGGAAGCTAACCTTGCATGCTAAATTACTTCCACTTTTCTGGTAGCATTTCAGGCGTGTCTCCCCTGGCTCTAATTAAGAACAATCACCGTTTTTGGAAGTTACATTAAAAGGGCTTGATTAAGAAGACAAAAAAAAAAAAGAGAATAAAACAAAGCAGCAGCACTGTCCTGTGTGACACACAGAGCCCGCAGACGTAAAAAAAAGGGGGTGAGGGGATCCTGGGTGCAGATTTTTTCAAACATCAAACACGCCTGTCACAAAGCCGAAATTTCCCGTGGTAAAGGGGGGACTTAAATTTTTATCCAACACTTGGTGGTAATCTGTTTGATTTAATACCAGAGCCCAAGCCCTGGGAGAAAATGTTTACAAATGTATGAAGACACATTCACGTTCTGACACTGACAGCTAGAAATATTTTATGCAAGCTGTAGCTAATGCTCGGCATTAATAATTAATTTCGTTTTAAAGCTGATCTAAGCACAAGCGTCCTTATTCATGTCACAGCAACGGCTGTGTCATCCGTGCATTCATTTGACTAGTCTCTTTCACACAAGATGCCCTTTTTACTTCAGAACCTGTCATTTGAAAAAAACCTGCCCACCGGCCAACGCTATTCAATTTCTTTTTTAACCCGCGCGACCCGGTCCACTGCCTACGGCTTCTTCTCATTTGTTCCTCCCGCGAACATTGAGAGGACGGCCGTCGGTGCAGTCTCAGCTGTCTGCAGACATCACTCACAAAGCCTCAAAGTGCTCTTGTCCTGATGTCACTCCAGCTGTTTACTATACTCTTATTTAGCTTAAAAAAAAAGTCTTACAGTTCCCTCTAAGATCTGAGCAGCTGTTTGTGAACTCTGACAGATGGTGTAAAAATGAAATAATTTGAAAAATGTAAAATCAACGTCTAGATAATGTCAGTGAAGTAAACTAAAGAATAGATAATTCAATGCGAAAAAGAGCTTCAGCAACAAAATCTTACTGTATCTCACTCTCTTTAGGGGTCCTTTAGGGGTCCGAGACTCGTCTCTGGAGTTATACACTCAAATGTGCTACTGTTGTACCCTTATAGCTTGCACATGTACTAATTGGGAACAGAAATGTACCTTTCAGGGACTCTATGAGTACAAATGTACTAATTGGGACCTTAGGGTAGAATTATTAACCATACAAAAGTTGAAATAGTACCTCAGGACACATGATTAATTCATTCATTACCAATACACTCATTCTTTGGGTATTATGGAGTCCATTCTAGCTAACATCCTGGACAGGTCACCAGTCCATCACAGGGACACACAAATACAATCAACCACACACACTCAGTCACTCCTATGGGTATATAGACTGTCCAATTAACACTACAAGGAATTGCACATGTGTTCATAACTTTATTCTGTTTGCATGTTTTCCCTGTGTCTGTGGGTTCTCCCACCTTCCAAAAACATGCATGTTAGAAAAACTGAACAATCTAAATTGCTCCTCGGAGTGAACGTGGGTGTGTGTGGTTGTTTGTCTCTGTGTTGCCCTGCGATGGATGGGCCAGCTGGGATAGGCTCCAGCCCCCCCGAAAACCTGAACAGGCGGTATAGAAAATGGCTGGATACATTTCCTGTTTTACTTTATCAATATTTTACATATCCTGCATTAGAAATTGCTATACCTTTTTGTTTAGTTTTCCCATCAAATGCAAAAAGTTGCAGTTGCACAGAGTATAAAAAGGAAATGCTTGCATGGATTAACCTGCTATTTACTTTTTTGGAAGTCCATTGGCAAAATCTAAGGCACAGATGTTAATCCCCTTTCTACCAGAAAGACAGCAAGAAAGATAAAAGAGGTCTTTCATATTGACCAGGTACTCTGACTGTTTTTATCAGGGATGCAAATCAAGGTAAAAATTTTAGATTTCTTTCCGTATTTTGAGAGGCCTCCATGACATCTGACATCTTTTTAGCTTTGATACCAACACTCAATTTAATGTGTTATATATCTATGCGGAAGTCATTTTTAGATCTTCATGGATCTCTCAAGCTTAATTTTGTTATCCTTTTCACCGGTGTGCTGATGTGGATTGCTGAGAAATGATGTTTGTCAGAAATGACAAAACATGCTGAGGAGCCACAACATGACAGGGACGCGTGGAAAAAGCTGTTGCTGTTCAAAAACAGGGAAACAAGAGGACAATACAGAGAGGCACTCTGATGAGCTGCACATTGAAGAAATCAAACTCGAAAGCATGGGCTGGTCAGATGGGTGGTGCAATCTGTTCACATGCGACTGACTCAGTTAAGAGACTCCGACTGGCTTTGATTGTTCTCATTTCGACAGATACTAGAGAGACTGCGGTGGGTGTGGACTGTGTCACTGCTCAATGAAAGTCTGATACTTTTTTTGTACTTTTTTTCTAGGAGAATGAGGGTGGACAAAACACCAGTGAGATTCTGAAGGTAAAGGCGGGTCTGGATGTGATTTAAGGACCATTCTCACTGTCAGCAGTGAACCCAATATAAGTATAATTGGAGGAAACTTTATAAGGCTAGCTAACACCAAACCCTTATCTACAATGGAAAGGTTGAGAGAAAAATTAAAAAGTAACTACATGATAAAGGAAATATAAAGATAGATTAAAAAAGAGAACCCACAAATGATTGTTTTCGTGTGATATAGGTTCCCTTCACCATGGTTTTGTCCACAAAGTTTTTTTTTTCACATTTCCTGTTTTAATTTATCAATATTTTACAAATCCTGCATTAGAAATTGCAATACCTATTTGTTCTTCTCCTTACTATGCTCTGCTCTGAGAGGTTAAATTGCAGGTGCTAATGTTTTTTAATGAATGACCAATGTCAAGTTTAAGTATAGCTGAACTGAATATAGGCAAATTTGAATTGACCAGTTTTCTTTTATTAGTTAATTCCTGTTTGTTTTTTCTTACTAATTTCTTTTTCGATTGTTTTTTTTTATTATTACAATCATCATTCCCTGCATTTTTATATAATTCGTTTTCCCATCAAATGCAAATAGTTTCAGTTGCACAGACTATAAAAAGGAAATGCTACATTGCTGAAGGCTATATGTTGAAAGCTGCTCCCCTGGCTGCAGCCAACTCACCATTAACTTCATAAATGCAATTTAAATCTAAATGCCAATAAATGCATGTTCATCAAATAAGGCCATACAAAGGTTAACAAAACGCTAATTATCTCAGTATAATTTGACAGTGACAGTTGTTGTGTTCATCGTTACTCGTTTAAAAATGTCTGAATATGGAGGTTATGGTTTTTTCTCATTTTGTATTGGTGAAAGTGCAGGGTGCATGGAGACTCCCACAATATGCGTAGCTCTGCAGAGGTACAGAGATCTGGCAATGCCTTACAACAAGGGGGGGTGGGGGGGCAGCCAGTGATGTTCTGTGCAGTTTTTCTAATATGCCGCAGGGCCTTCCTGTCTGCAGCTGAGCACTTAGCATACCACACTGAGATGCAGTATGTCAAGACGCGTCTAACGGCGGCATGACACACGGCTACCAACAGTTCATTTTTTATTTCCAAATTGTTTTTTTCTCAGTATCCGCAACACGTTTGGCCAGTGCTGCGCTTTTCCTGACAGACAAAATTAGGTTGGCATTTCAGAATAAGGTTGTTGTGAGAGAAAAAAGGCCCGGATTTGAAAGTTTTAACCTTCCCTTTTTTAAATCTCTTTTACAGTACGAGGATGTGTGGTTCAGCCCCACTAAAGTCAAGAATGACTTCTTAGGTTTAACTTCAGCTAAATGCTCTGAGTTGCTGTAAGGTAGACTAGCATTCCTTTGCATTTAGCCTGACCACAGAGAAATAATCTACAACTTCACACCGTTCAGATTGTGTGCGGCCATGGTTGCACAGCTCAGTACTCAGCCTTGGACTAAGTAGTAGTGGTGTAGCAGAGAAGGTGGACAAGGGTGATGTGGACTTTAATAATGTAATATAGTGTGCTGAGAATAATGCCTAAATGCTTAGCTATGGCCCATAACAAGATCCTTATTTCTTCCAGTGTCCTGAATGCCCCATTGTTATGTGCATTGCAATAGCAAGAATGTCCTCTTTGCAGGTTTTTTAGCAAGATTTGGTTGAAATAAGGAGGTAAACTAGCTTTGATATTGTGTTTTAATATCAGCAGGGAGAAAACAACAGTTGAGAACGACTCAAAGAGTTTTTCTTTCTGAGTGAAAGAGACAATAGTTGAGGACGTTAGGCAGGGCAGATCAAACAGCTTCAGCACACAAATGTGCCATCTTCTTTTTAAAATGTCAGTTGCCTCAAAACTCTGTTTGGCTTTTCTGCTTGAAGTTTGGATGTTTTCCCCTAGCAGATGTGGGTTCTCTCCAGATACGTTTGCTTCCTCCCACAGTCCAAGCACATGAAACATGACAAGATAATGTATAGATTTACACTACTGACTTGGATAAAGGGATTAGAGTCAGGGTTTGGAAAGTTTGGACAAAGGTACCTAACCAGTGTTCCGAATGTGTCTGAAAGGAGTGCTAGTGGGAAATAAAGGAGTTTCAGTCTTTTTTATTTTTTTCATGTGTGTGCATGTTTCTATATTAAGATCCTGATATAACTCATAGTGCCCTGCTGAAAGCAGACATAAAAATAAACTAGAGGTTTCTTTTGAAGCGAGGAATCTCCCAGTAAATGAACTACGCTGGTGTAAATGTCATGGTTCAGGATTCCATCCTTCCTCAAAGATTAAGCTTGGTTTGACTTATTTGAATGTGCATGTAAAATCATAACATATAATGTTTGCTACATGCAGCCATCAATTTAAATTCAAAATTGTACCAGAAATGGTGGCTAGTAATCCTAAGCATGCTATTTAATCCACTAAGTAATGGGTCAGAAACTAGAATGAAAAATATATGCAACATGAATCCCACTGAAATATTGCAGAGATATTTTTAAACTACTGATACACACACACACACACACACAGACACACACACACGTTAACCTACAGTCACACGGAAGCAGCATATCTGTTTCATGGTTTTCAAATATTGTATTTTGAAAATCAAGCTGCAATGGCCTTGTTTGTACCCACAAGCTCAATGCACTAATTGTGTGTGTATATATTCTGACTTAACATGGAGAAAAAATGGGCTGACAAAGCATTTTACTGCTGCTGTGTGTATCAAAGACTTGCGTCACAAAAGGGGTTGGACACTGTTTGGGATAATCCTGTTAAAGAGTATAACCTTATTATGACAAATTGTCTTTTCAACCCAACAGTCTTCAAGGATGACAAATAATGTTCTAGTTTCACCAAAGTTCTGTTTTAATTTCATGCCTCATTTTCCATGAAGGGATGATATTTTTCCACCCTACACCTCATAAGATATTGGTCCTCTGGGAGCTTCCAAGTAAGTAAACCAAATTTATCTGTAAAAAAAACAAAAAAAAACGTTTTATTTGGAACAACAGCTGCCTGTCTGTAATTAAGACAAAAACCTCAGCTAATTGAACATATTAAAAGCTTACAAAATTAAGTCAGACTATATAAGAGCCTGAGAAAAATGGCAACAGCTTTCACAACATGAGATTCATAATCAATGCTTTTCTAATGTTTGGTAAGTAGACAAGATGCCGACTGGATCCTTTTATTTCTGGAACTTTTTTTTCCAAGCATTTTAGGATGTTTTCCTGGTGCTGGACAGCTGCAACAGCGAATATGGAATTCAATCTAAGTTGGTTACTGGATATTTTTGAAGAAACTAAAACATTAGAAAATATTTTAAAAAGACATTTTAGGCACCATTGGAACTTGGTCAAGGTTCCTGAATTATGACAGTTTTTGTTTTTGTGGTAAAAATATGGAGTAACTTCAGTTAAATGGTCATTTTTAGGAAAAGCATCGCCATGTTCATGAATATGGAAAAATACAGACCTAGTTCATGTTCCTTAAACATGGGTTGGGCCATTATTCTTTGTCCCAATAACAGTTTTTTTTATTTATTCAAATGTGATTTAATTTTACCATTTGCATGTTGGGTTTAGGCAAAGATTTGGCCAAAATGTATGTCCAGAACACATTGGAGATTGGAGGTCTGAACTTTATACAACTTCTTAATATCACTTGGGCTTTAAGGGAAAGCTACCTTCATTATTTTTAGTGAAAATGTTGTGAAAAAACATGGTTGTAGTATTGAACCTTTCTTTACTCTTAATATAAAAGTTATTTCAAACAAACAGTTTGAGCTAGAAAGGGACAGTTATTCCTAAACAGTAATTAATTTTCCACTTTGGTGTAAGATGAAATTGTTTGAAACTCTAAAGACTCGACACTAAAATCTTCTTCATGCTCCTCTCAATACTGTATGGTGTCAAAGATTTCCATCCGAGACAAGCTGTCAGCCACAGATGAATACACCGTGGTAGCTAACAGTGATAAAGACAAGGGAATAATGTTTGAATAAAATGTCAACCTTTTGTGTGGAAACCTGTCCTATCCAGGTCATCAGTATCATGTCCCTTTTGATAGGTTTGTCACTTTTCAACAAAGAATAAATGCCAGTAGACTATATAGAGAACATATTACCTTTGGTAACCCTGGGCAAACACCATTGTATTTTCTCAAATATTTAATCAAAAGAGTAAACATGGAAAGCCTCTTTATATATTTTTTTTATTATTCAAATCAATAACAGACCACATAGCGAAAGTAACTTAAAATCATTTCAGGAAAATCTACTTTTCCTACACTTCTATACCAGAACATTTGTGTTTGATCAGCAAACAGCATTGGTCTAATCCAAGGCCACAGACTTTAAAAAGAAGAAAGAAAAAAGCATAAAGCTTTCAAAAACCCAGTTTAATAAGAAAAAATCTGTCCACTATAATCACTCTCTTCAGCCTTTGAAGAAAATAGAGACATGAAAGATTTGAGCCATGGGCTTTTATGACAGACAATTGATTCTGCCCTCAGATTCACTTTGAATAAAAAGGTACAAAATATACTGCCCTTAGCCATGCAACTCAATATTTTTGTACCAACATTACACTGGCAGACATCACAGGACACTGAGGTAGGAGACTGTTTTAGTATTAGAATGACCTGCGCTGCATGAGGCTTAAATAATTTGCTACAGTGTATGACGAGATAATTGAAGAAAATGCACGTGGCCCATTTATCATTTACAGAAAAGCTTATATAAACATTTAACAATCTGAAAAACCTATCCATAAAAAGACCATCAGGCAATGAGTCAGACAATTTTTTTTTAATCGATATTTTCTGTATTAGTACAAACACGTGTCAAGTCTTTACATAGGAAAAGGTAATGGAAAATACAAATAGAACTGGGAAGTATTTTAGTACAACAGCTTCTTTAAAATAACTTGGGAGTATTGTTAAACATGTTTGTCGGCATTAGAGAAGCATTTTATTACAATGGATATTGCAACAACAGGCCAACTTAATCTTTTTCCTTCTTTAGATTTAACTTATTTTTTCCTTTATAAAAGGGCATTGGGAAAATGATAATGTTTTCACTCAACTGCGTTCTACACCGTTAGATCTTTGAAAGGGCCGTGAGCACGGAGCCAGTCACCACCACACATGAAGCAAAGATGAAGATGGAACAGTTTGTAACACCCTAAACACAGAAAATGTGTTGTCAAGCAGAGTTCTTTGTTCAAAAGAGGGCAATTTTCTTGCCATAAAAAATTCAATTTGTCCCATTTCATTATATTGCAAATTGTACATTTATGAAATTGGGTAAATATTAATTTCAACTCAACAAGACAACCCCATTGCATCCATGTGGATCCTCACCTTTATTTCTTTAAACACTAATGATCCCCATAGCGCTGCAACCAGACCATAGCCCTGCAGAGATGGGGAAAAATAAAAATAAACCGTTTATGGATCACAGACTACTTATTTAAATATTTCACCCTTAATTGATTTTGGACATGTTATGAGAGACCAACTAAATTCACACCATCATAAACCTTAATACCAATAAAAACTACATATTTAAGACAGGTGGATAATATGAATATTAATGGCAGTTCAAACCCTTTAGCAGAATTTTATAACAATATGTGCAGATACAGTACTGGTTTGATAAAACTTGACTATTTGGTCAGAGAACAGACTGTCCTAAGCAGTAATAAGGAAATATATTCTACACAGTTGGATAAGTTCAACAGTATTTTCATATTTGAAGCATTATTCAGAATTACAATAGTTGGAGACTTTAAAGTGCCTCAGCATTGAACAATATTCAAATCTGTAGCAAGTGTCTGAATCCCTCAGAGGTAATTTATATCCATACAATGCACAACCATCAGCATGGGTTGTACTTACTGCAGTGCCAATAGGATACGTAATGATAGGAGTCAAGTAGTCACAGGCCAGGAACCAACAGTATGTCCCCAAGGCCCACATTAGGCCAGACAAAAGTCCTGAAGAGGGAAAAAGAAGTCAAGAGGTCATTTGTGCTATAGCTGAAATGCAGACCAAAGCAAAGATGTATAAAAAATGAATTTTTCTTGAATCTCCCGACAGTAGAGCAGCAACACCAGCGATGTGCTGTTCTGCATGCCTCAAATTTGACAGTACGACTGCGTCCACACAAAGTGAAGCTGCTGGGTCTCAACAGCAGACTCTTCCTTTCCCTTCAGATTGGAGCCACTATTAGATACTCAAATGAAACAAATATCCAGGTGAAAACTGGGAGGAGATTGACTAGATCTTACATCATCACAAATGGTTCTGAGTGGTGCTGTCTCAACTTATTTGGCTTTAACTGGACTAGATCCAATTTGTACTATGGGGAAGAAAAAGAAATGAAAAAAAATCTACTTTTCCAGTTCCGTTCAGTAATACATAAACAAAAAAAAAAAAAAAAATTAAAACAATGTTAGATATCAGTCATCAAGGGAAAACACTTGAGCAGAAAGTATACCTGGCAGGATGACTTTGGAGTAAATCCTGGGCTTGTTGTTCATGACAGAACAGTAGATGGCAAAATACACTGTGCTTGCGAGGAAAATGCCAGAGTTCTGTGCATAAACGTAGTCAAGATCTGTGTAGAGACAAACAGGAATAAACTGTTATTAAAGCAGGTTCTCTGGGAGGGGTTGGTGTTATTCATCAAGCCAATGTGGGAGCTAGACATCTTAATTTTACCCTCATTGTTTGTTTAATTAGAAAATAATAGCACATTGAAGGTTCAAGTTGAGGAATTATCAAGCATTGGCATCATACCGTAGACACTGGCTCCAAAGAACATGCTGTCAGGGCATACTGAATGGCTTTTTATGTAGAGAATGGGTAGAAAACAGGAACCATACAGCAGGCCTACCGTAACAGCAAGCAGACAACCACTGTTGAAAGGGACAAGATAAAGTGAAGAACTGAATAAATGATGCATTTTATGTCTCCCCTGAAACCTTGTTCGATTTGTATGTTAATTTCAACATTTTTCACAATCCTGAGACTGCCAAGATAAAAGGAAAATGTGCATATATCTATTCAGAATATTTCACAAGGTAGATGTACGTCAGTACATGCAATATGGACATAATTGCAGAGTAGCGGATTAGCAACTTTTTCCCATGCAAATGCCGTTTTTGTACCATAACTCTACAGAAACTTACTGAAAATAAGCAGTGCGTTCACTGATTCTGAATTCAGTCATACAACCTTTTATTTTGGGGAAAAAAAAAAAGAAATAACTTTCTCCTTTAAAAAAAAAAAAAAATGAATCAATGTTTGTGGCTACAGGAGAAAATAGTTAGAACTGTCTTTCTGCTCTAGCCTCGATAAAATTAAATATGTGCACCAAACTCTGCGAGCTCAAATAAGACTCACATCAGTCGTCGGTTCTTTGGTCCAACAGCATCTATCCAGAATTCAGAGGAACACTGTCCGTAACTCCCCGAATTTGCCCTCTACAAAAAACAAAGTTCTTACAATATCTTTGAAAACATAAAAGTAAATGGTACAAAAAGCTCAGCTCTCAACCATGATAATCAAATCAAATGTTGTGAGAAAAATAAATAAATCAAACTACTATCATTCAGCTGCAGGATTACTCACCCTTTCTAGGAGCAATGGAACCGATTCCAATGCAGGATGAAGGTCTGTGTCAGATTTCACAAAGAAAAAGATCAGGCCACTGCGGGAAAAGAAAAAAGGTCAACTAGAATCTCAGAAAATAATTTTCCAAATTGTCAAACGATATTGTTCTTGGTTGCACAGACAACTCAAATATTAGGAATGCGAGAAACATTACCTGAGCAGACATAAACCGGCTCCACAATAATTCAACATTGGCCTTGACACGTTCTCAGGATCAACCCCAAACCAGCCAAATCTTTAAAAGACAGTAATTTTATTAGACTTATCTATTGAGAGCCGATTACTCCTTCTGGGATTAATGTAAAGTGGGAATGTTCTGTTTTTTTAAACTTACCTTGAACTGGCCCAGCCCATTAACATACTCGAGGAGCCCCAAATTAACATTCCAAGACCAAGGCCAACCGATTTAATAATAGAAACAACTGCAGTATTCCCTGGGGGGCACATAGTTAAAGATGTCAAGACATTTTAAGTTTGTGTGAAATGCCTATGCATTTCAGTGCTCTAATGAAGACGTTGGCATGAATGTATACACCCTCATACATTTTAAACATGTTAAGCTTATTGAACATGTCCACTTCTGAGCGCTTGTGAGCACTAAAAGTTTCAAACCAAGAAAATGTGAGGTTAGATTTAGATTAAGGATAAAGATTGGATGCTAAACAATGGCTGAAACAAATATCCCAGTTTTGTTTTTTTCCATAACATGGTCAGGAACCAAGAGGGAAAAAAAGTTTCCATATGTCAAAGTATTTCCACTATATATATATATACATCCAGCTATTGAAATACATACAAATGGGATCTAAAGTAGAATTGAACCGGTCCTAAATGCAAATAATAAAAGCACTCGGTTTGAGTAGTGTCCTCAAAAACAATATAATTTAAAGTTGTTTTCAGTAAAATACCTGTAGCCCATATCACACCTCCAACCATTGCCAAAGGGTAAAATTTGGGTGAGTGAAGCATCAAATCTCCAATCATTGACACCACCCAAATTGCAGCACAGCTCACCCACTGAAAGAACATACCTGCAAATCAAACATCATTATCAGACTAAAAAATGTGTACTTCATGTGTAAATTCCCCCCAAAGCAATGAGTCAGAGATACCGCATGCTTACCATCCCCCGTCTCTATTCTCTTCACAGGAACAAATGTGCTGCCATACAACAGTATAGAGGCAATATTTGCAGCCAACCCATAAGCAAACTGAGTGACGTTACTGGAGTTGGTTACGAAAGGCACTTCCAGTGTGGGAATTTCTCCTCCATCTTCCGAATCTGTCACGAGTTTAACATCCAAGATTGACGATGTCAAAGAACTGTTTCGACTCCACGTTAATGGAATATCAGATATAGTTAACTTACCTTCAGTGCTTTGACAGCTCACCATTAATAACGCGCCGACAAATAAGGTCAGAAGTGTATAATTTACCTTGGGCATCATAATATTTAATGAGTGTTTTCCTTTCGATATTACCGCTAAACTACGTTTAAAACAACCCGAGGGGAGCAGAGTGTTAGCAAAGCCCTCAAGGTGTTGCCAATTATCTAATCAGTGGACGTGTCGCTTTACGGCTGCAGAGGAACCTGGGCCCAACATTTATAGAAAACAAAATAAAACCAAATTACTGACTGAGCTCTGAAAGGGTTTTCATTATCCTATGAATTCACTTTGCTGTTTACAAATCACGAATTGCCTTAAGACACTCCAGGCCTGACTTCTAAAAAAAAAAAAAAACATCTCAAAACTACAATCATCGAGGAAGACTTCAAAACAAGTAACAACGCTATTTTCTATACTCTTTTTTCGTGTCAGACCAGGAAATAATGCAATCTGTTTATGGAGACAAGGTAAAATACACCACAAGATGTCGCTTTAAATACGCACGATGAACGTCAAAGACAAGAAAGTTTAGCCCTTCCAAAAAAATAAGTAAATAAAAAAAAAATAATAATAAAAAAATATATATATCCTATATATATATAGTAATGCTCTTGACAGCTAATGGGTTAAATTTGATATGTAGATGGATAAAAGACATTCATCAACTAATTCTTTTTAAAGTGTTTCTCTCGTTATCAAATGTATTATTGTATGGTTTTGTATCATTGTGTGTAAGTTGCCTGTTCTATAAATGGAGCAAAACTTTATGGGTTATGCTTTGAACTTATTATACTTAGTAACAAGTTAAAACTTTCTTGTGGGTTTGCCAGTAATGAATTAGTGCATTTCGGTGTACTGTATCACACGCCCGGACACATCATTTTTGGGTTGGGTTTTTGTTTGACTGTGTGCATCCTTAATTACAGTTGTCTCTGGCCAAACAGCCTCCCCTCCGAGGGGAGTTCAGGAAGCCCTGCGCTCCTCCCCAGTGTGAGCTTTCTGAGGAAAAGACACAGCACTGATACTGACATGAGTTCCAATGGGTAAGTCCCGCGTCCGCTGCCTGTGCTCTCCTTTCCTAAAACTCACCAGCAACTTTCGGAGATGCACTCGCTCCAAAAAAAGTTTGGTGATCGCGGTTGCATGCTCGCTCTATTTGGTTTTCGTCATTTCACAAGTTGGAAATCCGCAGCGACAGAGGCACAGAAAGACTGATGAGGACAAGGACCAGGGAACCCGTCAGTTTAGCCCTCTGGACGCTAATAACGCAATGGCAGACTTTTCAGATTTGCGCAAAGACGCTGAGTTTTTAGCCCCCGTCCGATCCAATGTGGTGTACATAACGTTGAAATCAAAACGCCAAAAACCAGCATATGCACGAGGCACAATCAGATCAAAACTGAGGAAGAAACCCAAAAAAACCAACGCCACCATCCAGCCGGTCGCGCACCCCAAACGACGCGCTGTGGAGTGGGACGCAGGCCACAGTGTGCCAAACCTCTCATCCCGGAAAGGAAGCATTCACGTGGATTATAGATCTGTGAATAGAATCCATAAAGTCTATGATGTTGGGGCAGATTCACAAATGAGTTCAATCCGAATTTTCAGCCAAAAGGCACCGCCGTGGTTCAGCGCGCAGGACTTGAGAACCATGCGCTTCCTCGCGGATGCCAAAGTTCTGCTCATGAAAGAAACGTTTCTTCGAAACTCCACGTCAGTTGTTATATTTGACGGTGGCACCAGCGGGCCTCTGGCCAACCCCAAAAACTCAAAAAGGAATTATAAGTGTGGAGGCCAGTGTGGAGTCATCCACAGCCCCGCGGATAACATGGAGGTATTTGCATTCCATTTGGACAGGGTGCTTGGGCTTAATAGGACATTGCCAGCGGTAAGCAGAAAGTTCAGCTTATTACACGGTAAGTTATTAAACAAAAAGTAAAGTCATCTTTTTGTCTGACCACACGATAGACTACTGTTTTGCTGGGTCAAATTCAGATGGTTAACCCAGAAGTGCAATAAGATCCAGTAATCCAGTGCACTATACGTTTAGGGGGTGCCTCCAAGTTACTGTCAATAATAATTTAAATCCTTTGAGTGCTCCAGGAAAAGTTAAGACACTTTCTGAACAAAGTACAAAGATATTGCTGTGTCTCATACTATGAAAATGTAAATAATTTTAAGGATTGCTGCAAAAAGACATGCATCCAAAGTCATTTAACTTTCAGCGCGATAACTTCCAAAGTACATAGCTACGTTTTAGTTCAACAACCTTTCTTTTTCTTTCTGTTCCTTACATCATGATCCTTCCATATGTGATTAATTCCTTCTCCTTTTCCTTTTCATATTAATATAAAATATTTTTGAATAAACAGCATAGAGCCAGAAAGAAAAATTACTTCAGTCCCTGGCCTTGGGCTGAATATTCTGTCGTTTTTGCCATTCTTTCTTTCACCCACCATCATATATCAGGTATAATGTTGTCATAAGGTATTTTTTTATTCATTACATAAACAAAAGCTAAATGTGACGTTGGCTGTAGTTACAGCTGATGATTTCTATGGGTGCCAGATATGTGAAAATCACAAAGACTGGACCAAATACAGTTGGCTTTACATGTCACTGTTGCTGAAACCTGATCATATCTTCTATCTTCCCTCCTTTTCAGATGCTCAGTCCTGTCCAGTGGTGTCCTGGGATGCATCGCTGTACCCAAAAGGCCTCGCTGCAGGCCCACCCACTGTAAGCTTAACATGGGGGGAATACCAGAGCTCTCTAAAACAGGGGTGTTGGCATAAAAACATCAGCCCAAAGCGTCACTCTGGCTGCTCCACCGTTCATCATAATGAGTGGAGCAAACTAGCTCTGTTTGACTTCTTGTTACAGGTAAAAAATATCTGTCTGTTGAATAACACCTTAATGTGAGCATGGCACCACGGACAAATGCGATAGTTGTCAGATCTATCCAAAAGCATAACCCGTAAAAGCAGCTGGAGTTTCTGAGTTCTTTTGTTCTTCATTTGTGTTAGCATTGACAGTCTTTTGCATAATGATAAAAAAGAAAACTTTCTTAAATGTCTGACCTCAGCACTATTCTCCAACAGCTGTTATTCATGAAAACTAATTGGACTGTTCCCCCATTCAGTTTCCTTTGGCTGACTTGACATATAATTTCTCTAGCATATTCCTCTAAATCCTTTTTATTATTGTTCTTTTGACGATACACATTGTAGAGATCAGATTTTTCTATACGTTCACAATAATTTAAAAATCTCTATAATGACTAAGTAGGAGTACATTGTGAGGAGTACAATTAACATAACAAGAGAAAATCTGTTTGAAAGATCTTGTCTCCTTGATATTTGGAATTCTTGTTTTTGCACCCCTAATAAATTTAGTGGAGAATAATTTTGAAAGCACTGACCAATATCGGGAGCTCAGGGTGTTCATCTAAGAGCAGGTTTCTGCCTTATTTATGCTTTAGTTATTTTTTGTCAACCTGTAGTGCAAACCAAATAATTTGGCTGGAATATTTAAGAAAAAAAAGTAATTTAAGGGTGTTTCTTAGTCTTAGAGATGATTATTAAGGTGGTAAAGTTCCTGTGCATTCTACCCTAGCAGCTGATAAAGTATTTTGATAGAAAATATGTGTCATTCTGTGTTGTCTGGGTATCAGCTGACCTCTTTGTTCTAAAGCCCACAAATGTATTGATCCTAGACCTAATCAGCTTCAGCAACCATGAGTCGTGATCTTAAGCTCTCAGGCTACTGTGTTTGGTACACTCCACCAGAGAATCTCGTCCTTAACTACTCTTTTCACCCCCCACATATATATATGTGTGGACCCATCAAACCACATGGCCATTTTCCATTGTTGTAGAGGTCAGTCCTCATTTTTCATTCATTTCTTTTATATAACAACTTCATCCAATTCAGTATTGTAGAAGGCTGAAGGCCATATGAAATTATTTGAAAATGTAATAGTTCCCCTACACAGTGAACAGAACTTTTATTCAATTTTGTGTGTTGGTATTAATTTTTCAACTTTAAACATTGTAAGATTGTATTGCACACCTTCCATGTGTCAGTCTTTGTTTACATGGCAACCAAGCATATATGTCCACACATCTAGTCCTACAACTCAATTGTAAAACCGTACACTTTCATTGGCGGAAGCATCCTGATATGAGAGGTCAGATTCAAAGGAGAAACACTTTGGATTCTGAATGCATTTACATATTAGAATTATTATCCAACCCTTTTCCTTAACCTACTTCTTTGACTTTTTACTTTGGATAGATCCCTCTGAAACCTTCTATGGAAATCTTACATGTTGCCTTCTCCTGATTTGGAAACCCACAATTTACATGGTTTCACATTAAGTGTGAAAAATTGATGAGGCTTTCATTGAATTTATGGTTGCCGTCTCCTGCAGAGGAAACAAAGGTGTTAAAAAAACACAGTGTGCTGCCTTCCAATTATAACAGTATCCCCTGTGCAGCCATCTGACCCACAATGCCATAGTGTGAGGTGCGAGGTGCTAGGTGTTGATATGAATACAAAAAAAAAAAGTGTGTCTATTTTGCTTAAATGACAGCAATAAACAGCCTGTGGGGGGTGTTTAATATTTTATTTGCCACCTTTTTTTATCCTGTAGTAAAAACATTTAGCCTATTAAAAACAAGCTAATCATCTCAGTCAATGCAATCCAAAAACTAGGAAAACACTAATCTTAAATTCGATAACTCCTAGTCCCTACTATTCTTGTATTCTCTGGGAAAACCTGAGCTGTCTCCTCAGATTCACATCCGCCTTGATCAGAGCTGCTGCGGATTCAGGCCTCGGCCGGATGACGTTTGTGTGGAAGTGGGCCACCGTGCCACATGTGGGGACAGCACAGAACTGGCAAACGTCATTCACAGGGATCACGACCCAAGACACCTGGTGTTCACAAACAACAAGGGATCCTTCAGCCGTAACCAGGACAACTTGGATTTTAGACTGCTGGAGGGGATAAAGGAGTAAGTTTGGATAAAGAAATATATATATATCCATGACATGATAAATGCACACAGAAGACATTTTTGGCCTCAGTGTAAAATCAGTGTATGAGAACAATTGTAATTGTAATTGTTTGAGAGTTCTGTTCTCATGCAAGACTTCAGCAGAACTTCTGCTCAGTTATAGAAATGCCCACATGAGTTTTCTTCCCCTTCTGCTGCTTATAGTGGAGGTGCTATTAACAGTAAACATCCTCCTGTATATGACCATTGCAGTTGGAGGACTCATTTGTCTATAGTTAGATTTGTACCTACTCAATGATACCTGGATGTAATTTCTTGCTACATTGGTCATTGTATTCACTTTCCATACCTCCAAATATGTTTTGACACCTTTGCTTTCTACATAAATCCTTACAAACAGATAATAGCAGAGGGTAAAAAAACTCTGCCTTGGCCGTTTTGTGGATTTTTATTTAAGGCTCCATCGGCTCGAGAACTATCCTGTTAAATGTTTTATACAGTCCATTTAGCTTTTTATGTCCCCCAGACTTACAATTTGTTTCTTTCTCCTTTGCAGTCACTGACCTATGTGTATTTTTGGAAGGCTCGTGCATTTAGCTATTTATGGGTTGTGATGTCTGTCATCTCATGACCCAGCAGAAAATACCAACATTTAGTTGTCATCTCACAGTCTGCAAAAAGATGGATTGTCACAATTTTATGTTTGAGAAAAGCAAAAAAGGGGACTGTGTCTATGATGTTACAGTGTCAACTATAGAGTAGTTTGAATTGACAGTTATTGATCAGACATTCTAACTGTTCATTCCCCATATTGCGCATATATTGCCTTCATTTCATGCATCTTTTGATCAATAAGTCAGTGACTCATCTCACTCTGGAGACAGAGTTGATACTGTGGTTTGGCAAGGATGCTAGTTTTTCCCCTGTTAACATTGAGGCTTGTGATCTTCAGTTAAACCAGGACTTCTATTCCGGCATTCAAATCAGATAGCCTGGAGGCTGAGATTTAGTTTAGCTATGTTGAGAGGAGAGAAGGTCACAAAAAGCTTATTGAGAATGCTAACTGCACACACAGTCATTCTAGATCTAGAATCGTGGATTTAAATTTCAGAAGATTTTTAAAAATATTACAAAACAGTGTTTTATGTGGTGTAAAATGGGATTAAGCTGTAATCAATAATTTATTAGTCCAAGGATTTTCATGATCATGATCAAAATTGCATTTGCATGATCAAAAGTAGCTGGCTTTAATTTCCCATTTTTCACGGAAAATAATTTTGTATAGGTTTGGCATTTTAACATCACTGCTCAGCAGTCTGTTTAAGAAATCTCTCTATTTTTTAGCAGAAAATAAGTTCTGCAACTATTGCAGTACAATTAAATAAGACAATTACATTCTATAATAGTCAAATGGTTGTTCCTGCAGGCTTTTCTGCTGGAAGTTAAATATAAGCAATTTCAGTGATAGCAGACATGAAGAATAACTAATCAGTTTACTTCCTGCTGGCCTAAAACACCTGATTTTATTTTTCTCAGAGAAACAAAGCAGCTGCTGCAGGTATCATTTCATTATTATAGTTGTAAAGAAAGAAATAAACTGACATTTGAGCCAAATTGTAATCTATTATTTTACAGCAAGACCATTAAAATCAATTTATTTGCCACCATCATTTGCAGTAATCACATTCATTCTAAACAGATGCAACATAAGGCTGTCTTTCTTTTGCTTTGGTTTGTATTTTTTAGGCTTCCAGAGCAAGCAGTGTTCGTGATGAGGAGCAGAAAGCTGAGGGAGAAACTTCTCCAGTCACTTTTTCTGGACCAGATATATTGGGAAAGCCAGGGTGGCCGACAGGGCATCGACAAGCTGATTGATATCATTGAGAGACGAGCTGAGGTCCTTCTCACCTACATCAACGCCCATGGGATCAAAGTCATCCCAATGAATGCCTGAAGAAATCCGCTCAAGTGTCACTGGCCAGTGTTTTACATGGATGAAGTGAATTAATTGTTTGACATGTGTCTGCACTTTGTGTAATGTCTCACTTTTGGTTAAAAAAAAAGAAAAAGAAAGAAAATTCCAGAAAATATTGTAAACTCCAACATGCCAGTACTGTCAACAAAAAAAACTAATGCTTATAGTATGATATGTTTTCCACTTTTCAGCATATATTTCACCACTATTGTAAGGACTCGTGCATTTGGGAGTATTTCAACTTTGCATCCGGTGAAATTCTTTATTCAGATTTCAGTAAAGATGATCCAGAATTGGGTTTGTTTGGTGAAACTTCAGCAGACCAGTGGAGACAACCGGTGCACATAAACAAGGTTTGAAAAAAACAAAAAACAAAACACTGTTTTATCATTGTAAGTTCCTATCACATTTTTGATATTTTAAGTAATTTAATTTAGATTTGAGGTGTTACAAAGACAAAACTGTTTAACAGAGCTGTGTTTTAATTGATAGTTTAATGAAGGCAATAAAACTGATATTTGTGTTGATGTTAAAAAATTAACTTATTGTTTGATGCAAACACATGAATTTGATGCAAGAAAAAGCAAATGTGTTTGATTTTCTGGAGTTACTGAGTCTGTTATCATTTTTGTGCGTTTTTCAAACATTTTTTTTATCGTGGTCCTTCTCAGGCCTTTTAGTTGTGCTGTTCTCATCTCTTTTCATGCTGAGCATTAGTTCGACTAAGTCATGATGTAACTTTCAAAAAACAAAAACAACAGATTGCCTAAATAAGTATTCCACATTGGTGTTTTGTTCAGATTTTTAATATATTTTGTGCTTATCTCATGTACAATTCCATCCTTTTGATTTAAAGTATAAAGCCACTCATGATTAAACACCATAGCAAAGTGATTGTGTATAATACACTGGGATTAACAAATAAAAGCTCAGCTTTCTTATTCCATTGTTTTTTCATATGCACTATTTTTTCAATATGTCAGCAAAAAGAAGTAATAGCTTTAGGCAATAGGTGATTTCTTTTTTATATAAGTTGTTTTTAATGTTTAATAAAATATTTTGACCCTCATATTGCCAATATTGCTTCAGCATTCACGGTGTACACTGAGGAAACCGTTTCTTTGCATTTTGTTTCTTTTCCTTGGGGTAATGACAGTAAAAATGAGACTTGTCTGCACTGATTGGTAGAGATGGCTCAGATATATTTATTTCACTATGTTTTCAGTACGACATAGTGGTCAACCAAAGAATAGCGCAAGTCATTAAAGGATTAATGGGAAAAGGAAGCTGTTTTTGCATTGTTGAGGGTTTAATAATTTGGAAGTTTCACATTCTTTGGTGACAACATCACCACTAAATAGATGCTCGAATGACATATAAACAGTATGTCTACTTGGAAGAGGTTAAAGCAGAGTCAGAAATAGCTCAGAAATTTGAGCCAGAGTCTGCTGTCTGCCTTTCATGCTGTCGTAAAAAGTGTCCTTTGGGCTCTCAGATTTGGAGTTGATGGGGCTTTGTGTGTTATTTTGTGCTGTCCGTGCTGCGCACTCACTTGGCTGTTGGTTTAACCTCTATGCACCGGTATTAATGCTCAGCAGGTTGCGTGCCTATGGGTGTTTGTCTTGAAAAGGCCCCTTTAGTTTCCGGCCAGCTCCACAGCAAACCTTTTTACGTATGTATAGGCTATGCATTCTCCCATGCAAAAATGTACAGAGATAACATTTGTAAAGAAACTGACCAACACACAGGAAAGCACTCAAGTTAAATTGATATAAACTTTTGCAGTTTGAGAGCTGCATTCATGATACATAGTCTTAAAACATGGACCCTAAAGACAAATTGTGTTAATTTTATGTATACAAAAAAAAGGATTGTGTTGTGTCTTGCTTGGGAAAGGTGTGTAAACTTCCTATTAAAATGTTTAATATTTCATATTGAAAAAGAACATATTGGGATGTCACTAGTTAATACAAATGATTCAGAACAAACCAGAAATGAATGAACCTTTGCAAATCCTTCATTGTCAAAAAGGCTGTCTTCTCACGCCCAGGTTGTGGGAAAGGCGTCAACACTTAGCTTCAGGGATGAGTCGCCCAACAAAAAAGCAAGGAGAAAAAAAAAATACTTTGACATGCTCGCTCTTGTTTTGGTTGATAATGGCCCTTTGGGTTACGTACAGTTTTTTAACTTATCGTTTATCTGCTCTGTTCACTCTATCCTCCCACAAAGGGCTTTGATTTTTTCCCTGTTACGTCTCAAAGACAGCACATTGCTCCCAGCTCATGTTTTAGGCTGTAAATAAGAACTGTTCAAATAGTATTGTCTCAGCTGGGCCCAGCTGGCTGTTTGCTGGTCAAATTCCAAAGGTTATTACACAGAAAGCCTTTTTCTTATAGTCAAAAAATATGACCAGTCTGACTATAACGACCATTGTGCTATATTTCCAATTTGCTTCTGCTGGTTCATCCCCAGTCTTGTCAACTCTGCCCTGTAGTTGCTAGCAGTTGTTTCTCAGTTATGAGTACATATCAGTAGAAAATAGTCCAAATCCTCTTTAACATTTTAAGTTACATGTCTACGACTGATACCAACCAATGTTGAGTGAGATAAATGCTTTGACCTTTCGCTAAAAAATGTAGCAAGACCTCTTTTTTCTGTGTCAGGTATGCATTGAAAAATTAGTTTAGCAAAGTGTCATTGTTTAGAAAAGTCTTGCTCCGCTGGTTGAGAGTTGCAGAGTGATGTGCAGTACACTGTTTTGTTCACCAACTGACAATTTAGTATTTGTCTCTTAATGACAAACAGTTTACTTGAATCTCATCCACCAATCGGAATCGTACATCATGTCAAGACACAGATCCATTTTTTCTCGTCAGATCTCACAAGTTTTCCACGTTCCTCCACCCATTTCTTTTTTTTCCAAATAATATACAAACAAACAATTAGTAAGACTTCCAGTGTCTTTATAAGAATTTTCCCCTTGACTTCTCAAATGTATTTTTAGTGTCGGTTTGGGTAATTCTACTTGTTCTCTGAAACACTTCATTGAATTAAAAAGCACTTTTACTCGGAGTTTTGCTGTTTTGTAGGAATATCCCAATACATTTTTGGCCTTTTGTATTCACCTGGAGTACAGCAGTGTCTTTTGAAGAGTCAGTCTTAAGACAACACCACACCTGGGTGGTCACTGTCAGAGCATGACAAAGATGAAACATGGAAGGAAAAAAACTGCAGATTATTCCTTTCTATGGTATCTTTCAACAAAAGCCACAAGACCAAGCAAAACACCCCCGTGATTCCAACACTGTTAAAAAGACTTTCTGAAGATAAGGACCGAGGAGAAGAATTTAAACAAATGCCAGCAAATGTCAGATAAAGCCATGCTCGTCTTATTCACTCAAACACCAACATACAGAGTATGTTTTTAATTAATTTTGTACAGAACAGGAGATGTTTGATTGAATTTAAAACTTCAGCTGTCCTTAAAGTATCTAATCCTCTTACTTTTTTCTATCTTTCTGTCTTTCATTCATTCCATTGGCATGAAGCCAGAAAGTGTTGAGAATTTTTTCCAATGAACACAGCTCTTGTTAGAAGATAAGAATTAGGCTTCTTTGAAGAGGTGATTCTAAAAAGTTTTAAGTTCATCTGTGACAACCCCCTGGAGTAAGACATGTGAGCATCTTTCTTTATTACAGTGTTCTGCATTACTGATAACATCCAAGATAAGATTACAAGGAATACATGCACAATGCAAGCTGCCGGCTGGAAAAATATTCCATTGTGACATGCAGATCTAAGCTGTTTCCTGCTTGCTTTAAAAAAAAAAAGTCTTGAAAAATTCTGATCCTACAAAGCAACATTTAAAGGCCCAATAATTCCCCCTATTCTGATTTAAAACAGCGTGTTACTTAAGAATGTTTAAAGGCGGAGTGCTGACACGAATGTGTCTTCATAAAAATGTTTCTTCATTGAAATGGATGAAGACGATGGAGCCGATGCCTTCTTGAAATGTAAATTTTAACTTTATTCTGACATCCGGACTCTTCAAAGACAGGTTTCAAAACAGGATTGCTGATTATCTTTTTACCCTTAATCCTGGTTAGTCTTCCACAGCCATAATAAACCTTCCCACAGACTTTTGTGTCTGGTTTACTCTGCACAAACCACCAGAAATTCAGCTCTGATTTGGCTCTCGTTTCACCAGATTCAAACATGTTTCTTCCTGTTGACTTGGATTCCTTTCGGCACATTTCGAAAAAGATGGAATATCTGCTGATAAAAGATAAGGAATGACTCCCATCAAACCATTTTGCCAAAAGTCTGAATCATAGAGGGCCACACTGATAATAGTCCTCCTGGAAAGTTCTCCTCTTTTTAAAAAAGCTTTTATTTAACTCCTTTCTGGTTGGCAATTCCACTTTTTTCTTTCATTTTACAATACATGACGCTATTTGCAGAAATTTCTTATAGACTTGAGTTAACCTGTTTGATCTTGCATGAAATGAGGCATTAATGAGATGGAACTTTGCCTCTTTAGTTACTTTCGATGAATTTGGATGAGGGCATTTTCCTGTCAGGTTATACAAAATAACCTAAGTGACCGGATGCATTAGAGCTCTCAACTGCATTTAAACTCATTTGTAAACTAGATATGGAATTATTCATTTTTAATATAGATGTTCAAACAACCACTCAATTCTCTATTTTTCAGTAGTCATTTAAAAATTGATAACTGCAGTTTTCATTATACATAATTAATGATGTATTCAGTGTTTTCCTGGCAAAATATACTCTGTAATACTTTAATCTGTTTTAAAATCCTGCTAAATGTTCAAATTGTTAATGTTTTCAAATGCAGTTAATGTTAGTTCATTCCTTTCCACTGTATTCAAGTCTTTAAAGAAATGGTTGACTGCACATTGCTGACTGACAAAGATGAAAGTATAATTAGATGAAAAATGCAAGTTCACAGTCATGTAATATGAGTATGACGGCAAACTCTTGTGGCCAAAGGATTAATCTTCATCCAATCAAAGGAAGTGCAAACATGAGAAAAGACATCTGAAGCCATGGAGCTGGATTAAAGGGGTGAATGCACATGCTAAAAAATGGGGTGAGGCATCTCCACGGACTGGCATCCCAAACATCTGCTTGCTGAGATATATGGGGAAATGAAGCAGTTGTGGGCTGAATATGTCACATTCTATATTTAGAGATCTTATGATGAGAGAAGTGTGGCATGTGGGGCATGAAGCGGGCTGACCGAGACTGCCAAGGTTTGTTGGTCACATTATTCCAAACACTGACAACACAGTATTTTTCTGCCGCAGAATTACTAAGCATTTTATTTTTTTTCCTGTGTCATTCCAATTTAACAACCATTTGTTACTGTTTTTTGTATAAGCTTAAGAAATACTTTATTTGTCTGAAAACGAATGGTGGTTTACATTCTTTTGCTTGACCTTCTTCCAGCAATCAGGTGCTCTGATTTACTTTTGCAAGGCATAAGCTAAAAAATATCTGCAATTTACAGATAAAGGTCATTATCTCCACCTAAAAATGACAGGCTGCTGAACCCCAACAATCCCTGACTGATCCCCTTCTGCAGCAAACCATCCACTTAGATCAAACCGTTCAGTCTAAAACAGAAAAACAAAAGCTATCTTGTTAAATTTGCAATATATGCTTTAGTTAAGCTGACACGACTATGTGCAGTCACTAGCTGAGCATGTAAACAGCCCAAAAAGGAAAGCACCATGCATTCCTTAACTCCTCCACTGCCTCCATTCCTGACTCATCTATTTAGAGTCAAAACTGTACCGGCAGCAGTGCTTTGAACTCAGCCGGTGCTCCCTCGTGGGTTAAAGAAAGGTTTGAAATCCTGCAGACGGCAATTACAATATATTCTACAACCAAAACGGGAAAAAAAGTTTCCAATGACGACAGCGGGAAACATGATGAAGGATATTCCAGTCTTAGGCTGAATGTTTAGTTTGATGGACAACATAATTATGTCTCTACCTTTGTTTTGTGCTGAAAACAGGTTAATTATCGCAATGTGAGTATAACAAAGAATGTTTACTAATGAGAGCGGATAATTCGTTTAATTATATAAGAACAACAGGCCTGCTAGAGTTTGTCCACCCATTAGTGTTACCAATGGGATAACCTGAAGGGAAGCTACTGGCTGTTGTGGAGTATAGCTGGACCAACTATTTTACTAAATTCTAAACAGTAAGCAGAATGAAACCTGGAGGTTTTGACTTAATGTAATGAATTATGAAAATATGCCTGAACAGACGAAACAGCGTTTTTGTGTTCAGTGACATCGTTTGTAGGAAAAAAACAAAGCTCTTTTTCTCACATGTTGATATGATTACACATTTAAATACTGTGATATTTAGAAAATAGCTGGCTGAAAAATGCAGAAGACGGAAGTGATTAAGTTGCAATGCTACAAAGACATTTAATTATTTAGCTAAAGATTTTATTTAGAGCTACTTTCTGTAAATAAACAGAGAAGGATTTTTAAGACATGTGACTTGTTATAACTATATCCATGGTAAAATATGTTTATAGATAGACATTTTTTCATTTTTCTTAAGGCAAAGTCTTGCTTTTTTTCTAGTTTGCAGCCAAAGTGATCTAAAGAGTCGTCTAAAATATGAATGCTTGTGAGGTATGATACAAAAATCTTCTCTAGTGTGTGTGTGTGTGTGTGTGTGTGTGTGTGTGTGTGTGTTACTTCTCATCTAAGTGACCGGTCCACAAATGAGGAGCTTGATCTCTTCAGTCAGTTTAAAGAAGGAAGAGGAAAGAATGTGGCACCACTCTGGCTGGGGCAAGATTCCAAGTAAAATCTTCCATGGTCAATGTGACCAGTTCCTGAAGGAATCCAAACAGGAACAGCCTGGCCGGGCCGAGGATACACACACGGAGACGGCCAAAGAGGAAATGACCGAGACCGGCCTTGGGGCGCGGCAGGTTCAGAACACTGGTCATGCAGTCCATGTCCTCACTGGCATCATAAAGCAAGACAAACAGGAAAAGACGGATGTTCAGAGTTTCCAAAGCGGCTGTTTCAAAATCCGTGTACAACCTCTGTATTTGCTTCAAGGGTTTTGAAGTTTGGCCATGTGTTTTCTTCCATTTTCCTTTTGCCTTATGATAATTTTCAATGTAGTTGTGTATTAAATAACAGCATTTAGATATGTTTGCATCCTAACTAGAGATGCTTAGCAGGTGTCCACTCCTGTTTCTTAACGCATCTTATTCCATTTCATCCATCCTGCAGAGGCAGGGTCCACCTGTCCATCACAAGGCCACACATTTAGACACACAAAGATGAACAACCATGCACGCTTACACTCGCTCCTAAGGGCAAATCGGAATTTCTTTGAATCAAAATAAGAAACTGTATCGTGTCGAACCCAGACATAGAGGAATACTGTGTTCTAATGTTTCCTTGTTACACAAAACTAAATAAACACAAACAGAATTTGGGGCAAAATAGTGAAAACATATTTAAACTCTGAGGGTTTTCCTTGTGCGGCATGAGCTCAAATACCTCTCTAGAACAGGAGCAGAGTGCCACCTACAGTGGTTCACGTGTCTGGAGGAGAACGAGTTGAAGTAGCAGAGCTTTGTCTTCAAAGCAACTCATTCTTTATGCTCTTTTGTGTTGAAAAAAATGTCAACTTCCCAGTGAAATTTTTTATGAAGCTGAAGAATACTACAGTCATCTTAGCTGCAGGTCTGAGTCTTGCAGTAAGCAAAATATGCATATCAGCAGAGGGTAGAGAACTAAAGGCACCCCCCCCACACACACACACACCCCTACCCTCAACACACACAAACACACACACACACCTTAGTCACAGCGATATCAACTTAAGCTTGGTTTTATCAATGGGGTGGAAAAAACTACTGTATTGTGGCTGGAGGGGAGTTTTTGCCCATTTAAAAAAGATACGTTGCTGCCCTCTAGTGGTTTCATGTATGTAACAGCTTTACTTAAAAAAGCGTGTGAAAAACATCCATCCATCCATCCATTATCAATACCGCTTATTCCCTCATGGGGTCGCGGGGGGAACTGGAGCCTATCCCAGTGGTCAACGGGCGAGAGGCAGGGTACACCCTGGACAGTCCGCCAGTCCATCGCAGGGCCACACACAAGACATACAAGGACAAACAACCACTCACACTCACATTCACTCCTAAGGGCAATTTCCCCAATCCCCAATCAGCCTAACATGCAGGTTTTTGGACTGTGGGAGGAAGCCGGAGTACCCGGAGAGAACCCACGCAGACACAGGGAGAACATGCAAACTCCACCCAGAAGGGTCCTGGTTCCCCCGGGATTCGAACCCAGAACCCTCTTGCTGGGAGGCGACAGTGCTAACCACCACACCACCGTGCCGCCCCGTGTGAAAAACAGTAAGTTTAATTGTTTTAATGTTGGAATAAACATTATTTTTAAATCTTAATTAGGTCATATCATTGCAAAGGAACATATTGGATGAAAGTTAAAGATTCGAAAGCACACATACATATTAATAAATACCACATTCATTTTTGGTCTTTCAATCTGTTGCCATGCATGTTTGAAATGAACCTGTTGCGTGTATAGTATTTTACCACGTTAGTTTTGTCAAAATGCGGTGTCCTCTGTTTTTTTTTTTCTGTTTTCATCAATCAAACTCCTGCCATTCTGGGCATAAACATGAGAACAGGTTGATAGCTAACAATTAAGGGTGGAAGTAACCACATCTACACCTCTTCTGATTAAGTATATTTTACCCTTCTGGGATCGTTTCCATAGAAACCATCTACATATGAGAAGTTAATTGCAGAGTTCACTTATAAACAAACCCCTCCACGGCCTTGCACATCATTTTCAAAAGTGCTTTATCAATATGGCGCTTGAAGAAGCACTTAAAAGTGAGCTTTGTGGGGAATTTCTGGGCCTGGTTACCCAGATGCTTCTGTGTAGATGGCTCCATTTATGCTTACTATTCCTAATGCCATTCCTGGGTCGGCGGTGTCTCTCAGTTCTATCGAATACTCAGCTGTAAAGGGAAGCTGCCAGGGCTGTGCTTCAAATTCCTGCAACACCTGCAGGATGCTCACAGCTTCTATTTATTAGTTTTACTTTCACACTGCTTGAACTTTTTTATCACAGGTGCACCAGATTTATCTCTTCATTGTAATTCTGCACTTCAGTCATTTGGAAGGAACTGTAATGTTGTTTGAGTGTGTTACTGTTTTATAAAAAAAATGGTTGAGGAATTTTTAAAAATTCATCAAAATTTGAGCTAAGTGGGAGTTTTTAAGGGAAAATTTGGGAGTGTTAGAATTGGAGAAAAATAGCAGAAACCAAGGAGTCAGTTTTAGATTATAACAGATTAAGCAAACAGGTAATACATATTGCTAACAAAAACATAATTAATGCCATTATTCCTATCATTAATTGGCTTGCTTTTCAGAATAGAAATATTGGTTCACACTGATTTGAAAAAAAAATGTTCTCAGGCACATTTTTTTATTCCTTCTATTAACAAAATTTTTAATTTACATGGCATCTGACTTTATAACCTGACATCATCATGTTCATTGTGTTGCACAGTGGACATCCAAATGTCAAAATGTATGTATCATTAGCATCTGTTAGAGTCCATTTAAGGATGGGTGGATATGTTTGTAGTGTATGTGAGATAAGTTTGATCCACTTTTTGTTTTTTTCTTTCTTTTTTAAGAAAACTAAAAATAGCGTCCTGTATGATAAAATACATTTCTCTATTTACACGCACAGAGCATCTTCTCTCTTGTCTCTCTATGCTTGTGCAGTTTTCTGACATGATGCCACCTCCTTAGGGATGTGAGAAACTGAAAATACCTCGACCTCCTTGTGTCAAACTCCTGCTGCCTCTCAGTGTGCAGCTCTCTGGTGGCCCGGCTGACAGTGACAAACTGACAATGGCTGAATGCTCCGGTTCACGTCTGCAACCTTTTTTCCAAAACTGCACCTTTTTCTTGTTCAGGCATAGAAGGGGATTGACAAGGTTGAATGAGAAAAATAACTTTTAATTCTCCCATGACATTGGAAATGGAGTCTCATCTGTCAATAGGACACGTCATGGGTTTACAGAATGGTGGTCAAGGACAGATGAAACCCTTTGTATATCACACACATATGTATATATATATATATATATATATATTGTATATACTTACAAAGAATTCTTTTTTTCCCTCATCAGATGGTTATCAATTTTTATAAAATCATATGATGTGATTTTCTGGAATTTTCTTTGGGATTGTGTCTTTCATTTTTAGAATGTAAATATGATTAAAGTTATAGATTGTTGCATTCTTTGTAAGTGGGCAAACCTGCAAAATCAGCAAGGGCTCAAATACTTATTTCCCCCACTGTATATATATAAATATTTAGTTTGCTTTCAGCAAAATCAATTTACATCACATGGAATTCATTATAGAAGTAATGGAATCTCCTATCTGATAGATGCTTTATTCTTTTCTTTCCCTTTTTGTTTGAATAAATTAGAGATTGCTAAGTGTTGAAAAAAAGATTGGGTGATGTCAGAATGAAGGTGTGATTTCATGCTACTATGAAAAGATTCAGGTAGAATTAGGGCTGCTAGCAGTCTAGCTCAGAGTGAAATCTGTTCATCACCTTCCCATAAGCATTCCTCCTCTCCTCTGAGGGGAAGATGCTGATAAATGAAAGGAAGTAATACTCGGGCAGTACCACATCTTTACTGGGAACCTCGTCACCTTTTTCCCTTTAGGAGGCAACAAGAAAAATAACAGAACTGGAGAGAGTAAGAAATGGGTAGAAGAGAGAAATGGTGGAAAGGGGGACGTGCCATAGTGGTGTAGGAGAAAGGATTGGCAATGACAGAACAGAAATCCTTCTTGGGAAATACATTAATCTGTAAATCACTCATGAGTCTACTTATGTCCAATTATCTCAGCTAGACACAGCTTGAAATATAAACTGTCAGCAGGGTGAAAAGTTTGCCCGACTGTGCTCACACTGTTTCCTAGTTAACACATTGTTTTCATTTGCCTCAGTTACAGGGAATGTATACTTCTCAGCTAAATAATAATGATACCCAAAGTAAACTGATGGGTGCTCTGGAGTAACAGACAAATCAAAAGTAACTATTTAAAGGTAATTCATTAAGAGAAAATTGTTTTACGAGTACATCTTATTTATTTATATAATGGAATTGTTTATCCCTCTCACACATAATATTCCAGGAGCTGCAATATGATTGATGATCCAGTGCTGATAGCATCACATCAGTGAACTACAACAGATTAAATAATGAGCCAAATTTATACTACTAAAAACTGTTTGTGCTGCCTCAGGCAAAACTGGTCAGCCACCGGCTGTTTATACATTCAACATCACCTGTGCATGAATCCTGCAAAGCATGTTTGAACTGGAATTAAAAAAAGGTAATGTAGAAAGAACCAAAGAGATGCTGCACACACACATAGTGAAGGATGGAAAAACAAATTGGCAAAACAAAGCTGAAAAATTGAAGAGTAACACGCTGACAATAAAGAAAAGACAAAAATCAATCAGATAATAAAACGTTTTGGGGAAATTATGCAAGGCAGTCTTAGATTAACTGTAACAGATACATTTAAATCCACCAGGCAGCGCTGTTGTACTTCAGTTCAATCTACTGAAGCCCTTTTTTGCGGAGGAGGAAGAGGAGTTAGGAGGAGAGGCAGTAAACACACATTTAGATGAGCAGGGATCCTTAAAAAAATACATGTGTGAGGGGTGGATGCAGGTTGCTTTAAAAACAAACAGAACATAACAGCAAACAGCCATAGATCAGCATCAACAGCCCATGGAGACAATAAATCACTGTGGGTGAGTGCTGACAAGACACCAGATGGATGAAAGGAAGAGTCTGGGGAGTGTGCACAGGATCTTTGTTAAAAGCTGGCAATTTTCCATTAATTTCTCCAAACAATGCAAATAACCGGATTTCTGCTGCTGCTTTTGCGGATCAAAAGAGAAGCTCCAACTGTTCACTGAGACTCGTTTTTTTGAAGCTGTCACCCTGACGGCGTCCTTCCTGTGCCAGCCTGGGTTGTAAATGGTTTGCGAGTGTCGGGATAAAGTGCTGTCCATCTGTCTGTGATGGACTGGTGACCTGTCCCTGGCCTCTCTCCACAAGCCCCCCGCCTGAAATGTACCCATAAGGAGGTAGTTTCAACACGTATCAGTTTGGCTCGTGGTTTATGGGGCACCGACCTCATAAGCAGCTGAGTGGGGATGCGATTTACTCGAGCATTTCTAGAAAAACGGAATAAATTCCCACCAGGAGGAAGGAGGGGGTGGTTGGATTGAGCAGGTTATATGTGTCTCCACTGTCTGAAACCACCCACATCAGACTGCATCTTCTAAAAATATTTAAATATGCTCACAAAGGGAAATTTACATATAGCAATGGATCGAAAAAACCTTAAAATGCAATGTATGCAATATGTAGATAGATAGATAGATAGATAGATAGATAGATAGATAGATAGATAG
>CAJRST010036666.1:2988231-3054917 GCA_907169785.1 Menidia menidia
TAGATAGATAGATAGATAGATAGATAGATAGATAGATAGATAGATAGGGAATAAGTGGTTCAAAAAATGGATGGATCATTCACACCCCATCGTCCATTGAAGCAGGAAGTCTGGCTCTCATCCTGCTCTCCATCCACCTACACGTGCATTCAGTAGCGACTGGAACACGAGTCCAGGTTGTACTTTGAGGGTGGCTGAAGAGCACCGTGGGAGACAGGAAGTCACTACAGAGCACAGGTTTACGGATAGCTCGTAAGAAGCATTTTCTAACCAACAGAAGGGATTAATTTAATATTAATATTTATTTAATATAAATGAATTGTTTCAAGAACGAGATGAAAAATATAACTTTAGAGGAGATGCAGTATTCAGAACGAAGATGGTACGAACAACGATGAAAAGAATGACTATATCAAGTAGTGGAGTGAAGTTATGGAATAGTTTACAGCCGTGTTTAAAGCAGAGTGTGAACATAAATTTGTTTAAGAGAAGGTTCAAAAAATTACTTTTGGATAAATATGTAGACGAGGAAAGATAAAAAACAGGTAGATTAATATGGAAGAGTGATTGTAACTAATTAAATGAGTAACTTAGGTCACTTGAATCATTAGGGATGGGAAACTTAAAAGTTTATACTTCGTCCCATTCCTTTTCGAACAATTTATTATGGTTTATGTATTTATTATGGTTTATGTATTCATTGTGTTATGTATTCATTGTGTTGTGTTGTATTTACACATCTTATATTGTTTTGTTGTTCGAATAAACTGAACTGAACTGAACTGAACTGAATTAATTACTATGATAGGACTTGTAACCACTGATGCTGCAGTTCAATACAATGTAACAAAAAAGGAACTCTTTCTTTCATAGCTGATTTTTGTCTCAGCTACTGACGTTCATAATGAGAACAGTTTTAGTTTGTTTAAACTCATGCCAAAGCTAGATTTGTTAGTCAGAAAGAGACACTGGAGTTGCATGTTAAGTCATTCCTGGTTGTATTTGTAGGGTGTAAATACAATTTCTAGCCATTCTCATCAACTGAAAAAACACACACACACACAAAATAAACGATTTGTGACATTTAGATATTAGAGAGCTAACATTTTCAAAGTGAATGTTCACATGTCCTTGGCACCATATGTATGAAAGCACTTCTTGTGCACACACAATGCGAAGACACCACTTGTCCATATTTTTTAAAAGCATGCTTCTTCACAAAGTTGTGAGACACATTGTTTGATGGTTTTGATGATCAAAACTGTCTTGTGTTCCATGACTGTTGTCAAAAGGTAATTTATATTTATGAAAATATAATAGGGCATTATCCTCGTGTCAGTTCTGGACGATTACTTTCATTCGCTTGCAGGTGAGTCAGCCTGAAGGAAAATGGAGAACAGCCTGGCTCTGTCCGTGGGGCATTTTGCCTATCAACACCTTAAATGTCCACTTGACAACACAATATATCTCAACGACCTCCATGTTTATTTTTGGTGTGTGAGTAGATTCTGGCAACCCAGCAGCCACAGAAGCATTATTATCTGAATTAATTCTCCACATTATTATACAATATTACTGGACATTTTTTCATCTATCACACAAAAGGCTTTTTTAAATGTCTTTCAAAGTCCCTTACCCCCAAAAAGCTGTGGTACTGTTTTAGATTAATCATTTATTACTCTTGTTTTGCTCTTTTTCTACTTTGCCGGCTGTGAAAATATTTGTATGGAGAAAAGTTTGCAAAGCATTCATAAAAGTGCCACCTACCCCTTATTCCAAAGATCATAACTTAGATCAAAACTGTGTTGTGGCTTTTAACTTTTAAAAAAGTGAAAATGCATGATTCATTTTCTACTGAGAACATTATTCAAATATTCAATAGAGTGGGTGCAGGCAAAATCAGTTAAAGCCCTAATTATAAGTCGAGGTTTCTGTCTTCCTGCCCACTCTTGTTCTTACAGCTCTGGCAGGGAGAAATTGTGCCACCGGGCAATGAAAGGAAAGAATTCAGCAACAGTCATGATGTCATTTTTCTCTAAAGAAACATATTTAGTATGTACACGTTTACATTTACAAACAGTGACGTAGAAACGTAATGCTGTACTGGTTGCACCCCTTATTCTGTATCTCTGTTCCAGGACTTTCTTTTAGATGGATCCATGAAAAAAAATTAAAAATAATAATTATTAGTAGTTAAATGTAATAAACAAAAATAAAAGTCAAATTTAACCATTCTCAGCTCGTTGTTTGTTGAGATGTCTCTGCCCTACCAGAGCTTTCTATTCAAATAATCATTGATGAAAAGTGAAGCCAATCATTTAACAAGTCCCTTTTTACAAGAAGCCTATAAGGTGATACCATTAAGCTCTGCCACATAGTAGATGCTGAATGTCCCATCTAAATTGGCCGTCTGATGAGAACATTGATTTAATCCTCTTTTACTTGTCTTCTCTCTCCTGTCCAATAATCAATGTTTCATTCAGACCCACAATGCTGGTCAGTATCTTTTATAATCCTCAGATCTTTGAAGCTTGAAGGCTGGAAATGTGTTTTTTTTTCTAAAACACATCCCATGCTTGTTTGTGCCTCCTTCATTTTTTATAGAGCAGTTGTACCCAAGAAGTGGAACCATATGCTATCTGACGCAATGTATTTTTCTCCATTAAAATAATAGATTCTGCAAGAAAGTACACACCTATCGCAATCATTGCAAGAATTGGTGATTCTTAGGAAAGGTCTGAAGCCAACAAAAGCCTGGGATTACTTTTAAGACAGCAGGTGTAGCATACATTCCTTTTCGTCCCACCTGCCATGAAGCGTTGCCAAGTCACAGAGCAGATCTCCTCTGTCCCTGTGGTGTTTCTAAAAATCAAAAGCAAGATAGTGTCACCCCTGATATGAACACACAAAGGCTTGGACTTCCCCTTAAATGAACAATTTTGGATTTTAACATGTAACTTTGAACAATGTAAGTAGATTACGTAAAATAAAGATAAACACTGTCCTATTCAGTAAAAATACCAGCAATCATATTTCCACTAAGTTTTAGTTGTGATCATTTATCAAATTGTCATTTGAATAATATAATGACTTTAGATGTTCCTATACTTACAGTAATATTTCAAATATCTGACTGAGAAGAATACAGACCTCCAACATCAAATTTCTTTTCATTGTGTCTAAGTGAGGGAACACAGGGACATTAAGCTGCAACCACAATGGACGATTAATAAGGGTTAATTTTCTGGCTATATGGGGCAACTCCATTAACCATAATACTCTTTGGCCCACTACAGTTAAGTTCTAGCAACACACACCCAAGGAGGAATTAGTCTTCGCACAGAGGATTTCAGTCTGTTGTCAACTTAGACGACAGAGAAGTTATTGGTGTCAAGAAAGGTTGAGGATGTTAAGATGGATGTTAGCTGTGCTGAAATGATTCACAAATGAAAAGATATGACTTTACACCCACATTAAATTATGAGTTCGTGAATTACAGTCACAGTTCCTGAATCTTAACAGAGTGTCACTTATCCATATGTGAGTAGTTTAAGATGAAGAGGAAAAAATTGTGGCTGAATTCATAATGTGAACTTATCACAGGAAAAGTCAAAGGAAATGATTTTTTTAATGTATTTTTTTTACAGCAAATGAAAAGACAGATGAACAGCAGAGGGCGATGCAGAAAAACATTCATGGCAACATGGCTGAACGACAAGAACATGTTCGGACAAATGGATGGAAGAGGAGGAGGAGGATTTAGACACACATACATCGATGAAGAAAAACAATTATAGATTTAAATATACTTTTGTATGGAGGACAACGGCATAGAAACACATCAACGTGACTGGAGGACAAATGAAGTGGATGAATAATATGGTAAGGGTGAAAAGTTTTAACACAGTTTTCAGATGTGGATGAAAGAAAAGTCTGCATATTATCTGTGAAATTATTCACAATTAGTTATTATAACTGATCCGATCCAGAGAAATCAGTGTTTTTGGGGTTAACTTTGAGTTTTGCATGAGCAAAGCAATAGTGATAGTTGTGATAACAATCTGTGAGAGCAAAACTTATATTATCAAGTTAAAAAGAAGTATGCAAGCCTGTACACACACCGTATGCTTAGCACAAACCTATCTGAAATGCATGTAATGAGACTACAGTCGACAAAGCTCCACTATGCTCAGCCTTATCTCAGAGTGAGTGCAAAAGCTCATTAAACATTTTCACCTGTGGCTCAACCTTTCTCCCCCTCCACCCAAAAATAAAAACACTCCCTCTCAGGAAAAAGGAGAGTGATTGAAGTGTTACCTCAGTTTAATGAAATCTCAGAATAATAAAATCAAGGTGGGAGGTCACCATCCTGGCAGCTAATATACTCCGTCCCTCTAAAGAGAAGTTTGATGAAAATGTAACTGTTTCCCTGTTAGAGCTGGAAACAAGGTCTGATATCTGATTTTTCGTGGTAATTACCTTGAAAATTATGAAGGAAATATTTGAGCACATCACTGCTTAATCTCCTCAAATACGTTACTTTGCAGTGACTGTGATATATTCTCTATTTTGTTTTTTGAAAAACAAAAACCTGTAGTTCTTTGTCCTGATTGGTCCCTGCAACATCTACTGCTTTGTTATTTAGTCTGTGAACTGCAAGTTGAGAGCTTCAAATCTGACATTTCAAAGGATGTTGTCTTGATGTTTTAGGAGCCAGAAGTGATAATGTTTGAACAAGACTTCAAAGCTAATTAGATAATATAATATTTTCTGATTTAAAGTTATAAAATTGGGTGAATGCATCGTTGAACACACTGAAAAATAAAACAATATTTAGTAAACAATGAGAGATATTAGCAATTTTTCTACATTTTAATAGAATTAAAAGTATGTGTATCCACTTTTCACAAATCAATTCAATTTTTTTTTTAAGATATTGAATTAAAGGAGTTTCATGAGTCATTTATCATGGAGCTGACATTCAGAACAATAGCTAGTCGTCTTACTTTGTATCTTTAGTCTTTTCTTGCCTTTTTGTGTACATCTCAAAGACACAATTAGAAGATCTGAGTGGAAGAATATAGTGCTCACACTTGGAAATAAGACAAGGATGTTGACCTGACAGGGCATTGTTGGCAAAATGTTGCGATATCTGTCCATTAGTGGACGCAAAACTGCATTTTACTTGCTAGCTGTCTCAATAAATGCCTCAAACTAGAGATTATCTTAAATGCATACCGTGGGACGTCTCACAGGCAAGACATGCTAACTTAAAAAGTCAGAAGGACTAGTGTCCATGAGGATGCTGTCCATAAAATGATAAACTCCTCTAACCACCCCATATTCATTTCTACCAAGGCTCCCCCTTTCCTCAAACACATCTGCTCCAGGAGCTCTCATCTCATGGTTTAATATTCACTGCTGATGTGCCAGAGCAGATGGTGTGTACACACTCACACACACACAACAAGGATGAACAAGTGCATGTGACATCCACGTTCCCCTTGTTTGTTTAGTCTTTGAGAGGGTTGTGGAACACTGAGATGAGGCCGGAGGATGTTGAACTGGACAAACAGGGTTACGGGGCGAGATTAATCAGTGCGAGGTGTTAGGATGCTGGGTACACAAGAGTATCAGGTTGTTTTAAAGGCCTGATTAGATTTGATGTGAGGCGATGGCTTCTCTTGCTACTGTTTTATTATTAAGGGCTTTGACAATAGCCTTTTTAACAGAGTGACAGTGAAACACGGGAAACAGGTCGGCCTCATTGTGGCTCTGTTGTTTGTCTTTTGTCCCTTACATTGAACAAACAGAAAATGGAAGCATAATAATATCCCACCCTCATTTCCCTGGTCAAATCAAGGGCACAACACTCCCTCCTATTGGACAATGTCAGTATAAAACCGACTGAAGTCAGTAATGGATACGACAATTGGAATAAAGTTGCTGAGTGTTGCATTCAGGTGATGAAGGACGTCCAGATGAATCATGTGAGTCATGGATATGTTTGTCCTGCCGGTCACTCTGTCTGAGAGAGAAGGGACTGTCGATGATGAACAGAAGACAATACACCCCCCGTTTTTTCTGATATGCCCATCAGAGTGTGAATGTGTGATGGGGTAAAAGCAGCAGTGTAGTATGTGAGACTTTGGAGACAACATGCTGTATAGGTGTGCGTGTGTGAGAATGAGTGAATGTACTTCTCAGTGTTTTTGTGTATCTGTTTTTCCTGTGATTCGTCCGCGTGTTGGTTGCCAGTACCCTGATTCCTTCCAGCTCTGGCTGATCCTGTAGCCACAGGAGCTCAAGTTTCCAGATAAGTTTCCCCTCACTGTTGGGACAATGCCTACCAAGTGTTGATCATCCATCAACTGCAACATGTGGACCTCTGAGACACGCAAACTTACACAACTAAATCACACAATGGACCTCAAAATAAACACAAGTGTCACAGTTTATAATGTATGCCTTTTTTATTTTTTATTTTTTTACAAAAGACAGGGAGTAAACTGCACACACACGCAAACATTTCTCAGGAATATAGGCTACAAATGTGGACACTAAAAGCCTCAACATGCAGAATGCAGAGGAAGACAGAGTCTTAATAGCAGAAGAGGTAAGTGACTGAATGGGGCTGCTGGTGGTGACACATGCAGATGGAGGGAAGGTGGATGATTTATTGTGAAGGGATACAGTGGGTGGGATGGTGAGGAAGTGGCAGTGGAGGGATGCTCAGACGCAACCTCACCGCCACAGGAGCAGGTGCGCAGTTTTGCCAGAGCAATGCATTAATTTTAAATGGAGAAACAGATTATGAAAAATACATCACAGCACGGGTGCTTCTGTGTGTAGGTGTGTGTGAGATCGTGATTGGTCCGCTTATGTCGGGAACACGAAGGTGATGACATATTGTCCACCAACATTAGCTATGATATCAATAATCTAAGTAAAAAATATATTTTTACCGTTTAAATTTGACAAGTTTTTCTTTAAATTAAGCTTAGATAGTTAAATTACCATCGGTGTTTTGGGGATTCCATCAAAATGTTAGCAAAGTTCTATATATTGTCCTAACTGCAAAGCATTATGTGGTTATGTGGTCATATTTAAACATTATGACTACTGTACAATTTTCACCTGCACTTGAGCAAATGCTCTATAGATGTCTGTGTAAAGAAAAAAAATCTGTTGTAACTTGGAATGAAAATATCCATTTAGCCTGAATCCATATTTTATGCTAATCAACCTGCTTGTTGAGTTTGCCCCATGCTGTTGTATGAAAATGTAATGTTATTTAAGTTGTTCTTGCCAGGTACCTCATCCATACTGTACCGTTGGGATGAAGAGGGCTTCTACTGTCAGTACACACAACTGCAGATATATCTCTGACAATATTCTTACACATTTATTTAACAACAATATGCAGTCAGTTAAATAATTCCCAGAAAGCAGCTCTCATTGAAAAAATCTTCATTTTATGTCATCTCATCTGACAGAGAAAAAGGAAATTTGGGTAATCTTTTACAGTAAATTGTGGATTTACAATAATGTCCAATAATTTTATTTGGAGAAAGCCCACAGCATCTCAGTTTTAGACTTTTAAAAAATATATACAGTACATGTATACTGAGACAGGGACAGAGGGATACAGACATGGATAAGTTCAATTTTGTAGTATGGGATGTGCTAGTGTTCTCTGAAAGTGGTGCAAAATAAAATATATTTTGTGTGTATTCTGTGAGAAAAACAGAACTGAAAAAAGTTGAGAAACAGTAAATATGACAAACAATACAGTTAAAGGTGATGAGCTACATGCCAAAGTGTCTTTGGGTAAGACTCTGAGCTCATCGGTGTTTGGCTATGAAGTGCTCTTTAAGGATGTGTGAAAGTGGCTTATGGTATTACTGTGTTTCATGTGGTCAACTAGTCTGGAGAAGCGCAATTTAAATACAGCACATTAACCATTAATTAAAGCTCATTATATCTGTTGCAAAAGCCATGTACATCCTGATTTCCTCATAATTAGATTTTTAAACGCCTAAATCCAGAAGAAGCCAATGCAATGACCCACAAAATGGCCTATGGCTCAAAGTACAAGAAGCATAATCCAAATAAAACCCTCTTTAAAATTCCCCGCATCACAGGGTATATGCTAAATGACACAGAAAACACTTGGCATACTGACCTGGTGCTACGGGGAGAGCCTATTTTTTCATGCAATTTAAAACCTCTAAGCAATAACGTATACAGGGAATTCTGTTTTTTTGTTTCCTAGTACTTTCTTCAGCACCTCACTATTCTGGCCCTCATCTTTTCCTCCCTATTTGTTACATTTCTCATTCATTCTCGCTAGTTTTCCCTGTATTTCAACCATTTTTCTCTTAGCTGAGGTATCTGAATCGAGCCTAAACTTCGGGACAACAAAGCAGCTCAGCCGTGGAGCTGCTCGACAGAGGAAGGAAACTGCAAAGCTGCACTAATAACGTCCCCCTGAATATTTTAGACACAATTTATTTTTAATCCGCCGGCTGGAAATCAGAGTGATTCAGTTCCATATTGTAGCCCTTGGGGGTGTTTCTTTTGCTCATATTTTTTTAATGGCAACACGTCTGTCCATCCAGAGGGAAGAAAAGAGCACAGACTTGTTCTACTGGGTGATAACTGTGAATGCAGAAGTCAAATGGGAATTTTATTCCAGACTGTAATTCTGACCTTAAAAAGACACCTCAAATGCTTCATTGGTTGGATCCATACGATATACATTGAGATTAAAAAATGATATATAGAAGACATGTTAAAAAACTAACTTTATACAGTAGATGTCGAGAGACCATTTACCCTAAAAGACTTTTTAAAAATTACATCACAATTATTTTTGGAGGGAAAAAAAGTCCCTATGATTGAGAAATGTGTATTTAACACAATTGCACTTTTAATATTTCATTAATATCTGAGAACTAACAAATAAAAAGCTGCACCTTCATTATGAACATGTATCTCACTGTTGTGGAAAAAATAAAGCAAAACTTTGATTTGTTTCCTTTGGAAAATAAATTGCAGACTCAAATTAAGTTGTTAGGGGGTATGTGGACATATATACAGATCTACAGACATTTCAGGAGTTATACTAGGTATACCTATTTATATCCAAACCAAAGCTTTTTTTTTAGAGTAACTTAGAATAATAGGTTTTACTGAAAGAGCACATTGTTGTTATCCCTTGCTTTAAGCATATAATTCATTCATGAGTTTAAAAAAACACTCTCATTGTACATCCATCCATTTTCTGAATCGTTTATTCCCAGTTGGGATTGCGGGTGGGCTGGAGCCTAACCCAGTAATCAATGGGTGAGAGGCAGGGTATACCCTGGACAGTCCACCAGTCAATCGCAGCTACACAGAGACACACAATGACCAACAACCACGCACACTCACAAGGTAAATTTGGAATGTCTATTCAACCTGACATGCAGGTTTTTGGATAGTGGGAGAAAACTGGAGAACCCACACAGACACACGGAGAACATTCAAACTCCATACAGAAAGGTCCTGGTTCCCTCAGGGAATCGGACCCACAACCCTCTTGCTGTAAGGCGAATGTGCTAACCACCACACCACCATGATGCAACTATTTGATATGAGCTTGAAGATAGAGAGGATACTTTTTGTTGGCACTGATGTCAAACTTAATATCACAAGAGAGAGGGAAAAGAAAAGGAAGCAAGAAACAGAAAAGGCACAGGATGTTCTAAACTATCCCAAGTAGTTTTTTTTTTTAATAAATCAGGCACTTTTTATGTTTAATAAGTTACATTTTGTTCTTACCTGTGGACAAATAAAAAAATGTGTTTCCTTTAGAATAGTCTTTGTCTATACACAGGACCCCATTATTGGAAAACACTTTCTGTTTGTAGTAGGAATTATGTCAAAATTAAGAATGTTCTATTCATTTCATATTCAATGACTGGACTGTCTGTTAAGTGTAGATAACTGAAGTTGTTAAATCGACTTTTACCTCACATTTTTTTTGTTGGAACTTACTTATGAGGAGTCCGAATTATTGACTACTGACACAACCACTTGGGTTATAGTCAGTCATGTTCAGGTATTTGTGGTCACTGTCAAGTACATTTTTTAGATTTATTTTCATATTACATCTCTCAAAGTGATTTCACAATAGGGCCCTCTTGATTTTCAGCTCTCAATTGGGCTGCACACAAACTTCCTAAATCCTCAAACCTTAGAAATAACAGTGCTTGGATTGTCAAGTGGTTGTACTGAGAAAAGGTTCCGTGCAGGAAATTGTTTGGATGGTCTTAATCGAAATAAGTGCTCCAGCTAAACACACACACATAATAAGAAATCAGACCATGTAATTGTAAGAGCCAAAGGTTCTGGTACATCAGTCAACAACAAACATAATGAATGGAGAAAAACATAGGAAGTGTAATTTTTCTTTGCCATTACCATTATTACAAAAATCAGACAGGATTTTCTCAGACCCAGTCTGAGTGTGAGGGAAGTGATTGTCTGATTGTGGGTATTGATGAGTTGGTTACTTTTCTTGATTGCATTCCTTTTATGTTAGTTTATTTTCATCCATCCTGAGTTGGGGGAATGATGGATCTGTACTCAGGCTTTAGAAAGAAAAACAGAAGATGTCAGTTTTGCAAATTAATGTTGCTGAAAAATAGTGGCAAACAATCAGTTATTAGTTTTAGTGGTTATTTTAGTTTGGACTATTCTTAAGCTCTCATTTGATAGCTTGGTGTTGTTTTATGGTGCAGATGATTCAGCAAACAGACATGTACTTTAAAAGCTAAAGGTGCAGGAGAAAGGGAAATCACAACAAAACAATGGACTGTGAGTATGTACCCTCTGACAATTGAATATATGCAATTTAATATAATCAAAATAATTTAAACAGGATGTATTCATAACAAACCTCAGACAAAACAGAACCATAACACGGAATATGGATCAAATCTGGGAATAACCAAAGCAGAACACTGAACATGGACCGAAGCGTCAAGAGATAAATCAAAGTTGTATCAAATGTGTTTGTAATATTACTTGCAACATTTAAGGTAATTTAATCCACTAGGTCTGTTTTTAGTTTTAATAATAATGATACCATTCATTATATAGAGACAATATTTCTGAGGTACACACAGGTCATCTTTAATATTGCCGTGCATTTGTAATGAATGTTACTGTCAAAGATCAAAACAGCTTCAGAATATTAACACATTTTTCTTAATATATACTCATTAAAGAACTGTCAAAATCATTATTCCTTCTAAAAGATGCGTCACTGAACATGGAAACCCTTCAATATTACCATGATAATATCTTAACCACCCCCATATATGATTCAGAATTTGTGGTCATTCAAAGATTTATGCGATTGATTTACTATAAGAATCCAACAACCAGTTTTGTAAAATTTTGCTTAACATTGGACCCTGTCCATGGTCATTTCAGAGGCACTGCTCATCTACCAGTTTAATGTTTTTAACACCAAATTATGATCCAGTAAAATATGATCAAATTGTTATATTTTAATTGCACAGCAACTTTTTTAAAATAATTTATTTTTTATTTTTTACCAGTGCAGGGACAATTGCATTTGGCATGTTTTTATTCTGTGTCTAAAATATGAATAAGAATCTACAATATATACATATTTTAGGCTGCAACACACTTTGCAATATTTATGACATTAACCACACCTGCCCGTCATTAAAAAAACAAAGAAGCTTTCACTGAAAAGAGGATAAATGTAAAGTCTTCATTCAGGCATGTGGTTTGCATAAATGTCTCTTACTCAATAAAAGTGCAATAAAAATAATAATTTATCACATTGTGTAACCAGCAGTTAGAGAGAAAAAAAATGTGCTCCACTTAAATGGAACTTTGTTTCTTTAAAATGATTTATGTCCACTTCATGAGAGTTTTTTCCCCTAACACAAAGGTTCTTCTTTATAGACCAACACATTTTATCATATTTTGTCAGCTAATGTATAAAAGTGTCAAATATTAATGACGGGAAAATTAGGTTGGAATAAAAATGTTTGAAAAGTTATCAAAAATCTATGTTTGGATGTCCTGAAGAAATGCAACTTTTCAAATTATGTCACGTTTTTTCTTCTTTTTTTGGTGTAAGCAAATGTGTTAAAAGTTCTAAATCGCACACTTTTATCCCCACTATAACACTTCTATAAACCTTTGTACTCAATCTTCAACAAATCACATTGTAAAGAGACTTTAATACCATAAAGGCAAATATCTGAGTTAATTAGACCTGTGGGTCAGACTGTAGCCAGTGTCACTTTACATTATGGTATGAGTGGATTTTTATACGCTACTTTTTGCATGCATGTATTCCTTGATTTAATCTAGTGTAAATGGCCTTATTTATTGCTGTCATCTGAGGTCAGAGCCCCACACCAGACATTAAAACAAATTGGACATTTTATGGCCACATGTTTTGCAGAGAAACACAGAGAACAGAGCTGGATAGAGACGGAGAGAGTAGCTCGATCTGATCAGGAAAAAAAAAGAAACTGTGGGTGGGGGTTGGCGTGGGCTTGGTTTAGAAACAGAAAACTGCTGAGGAGCACCTGTCGTCACAATCTGTCCACCTCCGCAGTGGGGCTGTGCACAGACAGCGGCTGCTTCAGAGGTGTGGTTGCAGTATTCCGTGCAAAAAAATGCCGTCTTGATTTGTATCTTTGCCGTTTGGTATCCACACAAACATCAATCTCTGTGTCATGCAATTTCCAGTTTGTCTACACAGAATGTGTTTTGTTGCGCTCCCTAAAGATTCCATGTCTGTGTGTGTTTCTTTTGTTATGATAATCATGAGTGTTACTAATTTATATTGACAAATCTCAACACCATTGACCAGGCAAACCTCCGCATTTCTGTGTGCAGGCTCTTTATCTGGGGAGATGAGCATGGAAATTGTAAAGATGTTAATGCCCCCAGGGTCTCCTGATAAATAGGTTCTGATACCTGGCATGGGGTTGATAGATCAGAGGCCAAATAGAAGAATGCTGCAGGCATGGAAAGTCTTATTAGAGGCTGACAGAGAAGAGTAACAGCTGAGATCCATCACCCTCTGGGGGACTACGTGCATGTTTGTATGTTTATAGATTTAGTCAAGGTCCTGTGTGAGGGAGGACATCATGGGCAAATTAAATAAAGAGTATCAAGCTTCACATAATGTGGGACAGCTCTGCGTGTCCTGGACTTACTTCAGCATACAGATATTTCACCGTCCAACATCTGAATCCTCAGGGAGACCCCTCTATTTTATCTTTATGAACCAAAGCTGGTAAGAAAAGTTTATGAGAAACTGCTGTCAGAAAAAGAGCACATGGAACATTTACTTTTTTCCAAGTTCCATAAGGCTAATAAGTTTGAAGAAGAACTTAAAACACATTTAATTACGCTGAAGCTCAGGAGGAGCTACTATTTCAATTCCCCAAACAACTAAAGAACATGATATCTGACATAAAATCTGAAATTTTCCCTACTCACAATAGTGGACAAAAACCCATTTTAGGGAGAGGTGCTGGTATTCATGCGGATAATTTACACGTACTGAGCTAAATTAAATCCCTGCATGTAAAATGGATATATTTTATTCAAAGAAATTTCCACCTTTGATTTCAGTCCTCGTAAGAGAAAGTAGAGTAAGCTGACATCAACATCAGACCTTCATGCATGCAGAATAATAAGATTCCTATCAATAATTACCAAGCTTTTACCTTCACGTTGAGCACGCTCATTGCCAGAATCTGTGAACATACAACATTACAGAAACACATCTGAGAGTTTCCTGTATGTCTGCCACGTGTTCAACAGGTACTGTATTGCATTTCTGCCTTTTGTCAACTCAAGTAGACAATCGAGGGCAATTTATTGTTCACTTTACTAAAAGAGGACAACACACTGCATAATGAAACCTGCTGTAGAGGCAGAACAAATCTTAATAAGAGTGAATAGCTCCTAAGAAATTAGATTTAATCTGACTACAAGGTTAATTTGCTCAATCTCAAGTAACATTTAAGCATGACTGACCCTTCCTCCGCATTTCTTCAGAATTCTCTTTGATAAAAATATGCTACTTAGGTATTTTTGCACTGTCAGCATTAGTCAAAGATTTGGTTGTTAAGGTTGTAATCAAATTTTGAAAGACAAGCTTCTTTTTTACTCTGAATGTTCAATCTGAATGTTTAATGGATAAGAAACATTTGAAATGTATTAATTCATCATGTTTTGTGAAACTAGGGAAACCAAATGAAGCAGCCAAGGTTTGAAACAGTGAGCAAAAAATCTGGAAAAACCCAACCAAACATGGTATATATCTTACCTTTAAAGAAAGTCGTTGGGGAGAACCCGGCATACACAAGCAAAACGTACAAACTCCATATGGAAAGCCCCAGCTGGTTTGACCACCCTCTTGCTGTGAGGCAACTCTGCCAACCACCACGTTGCCCGTTGAAAATTGGGCAGTTGGGCTCCATCCGCCGACCTGGAATAAGCCGATACCAAAAAAGGATGGATGGACGGATTGTTTGTTCAGCTGATATTGCAGTTTTGAGGCTGCATTATTCACAGACTGATGCTTTCTTGTCTTATGATGCTCATTTTTCACTTAGTCTTGGAGCTTAAAGATTTCATATTGAACTGTTTTAGATCGCGCAATCCGAAACACTTAAACTGCAATTTCTCTTCGACAGAACGGGCCTTGCATCCACGGATTCCTCATGAATGAATTAGATTCTTCTGAAGGGAAAATCACTTGGACTCCCGCTGAGGAGTTTTTTGTGGATCACAACATCGACGGAATCCCACAGAGTGCAGTGTAAAAGTGGTCATCCATCCATGGAATGGATGACCATCTTTCCTGCCAAGTTGTTGACCTTGTGCTTCGTGCTGGATGCTCTGGTTGGACTAGCCTAGTGTGTAATATATCTCTCATGACAGTGACACACTTCCACTGTGACTTATGAATAAATGACAGAATGCCTGGACTTCATAAAACTAAACAGGTTGTTAAGATAAGTAAAGAGGTGTCCCAATGAATAATGAGACAATAAGGTATTGTTGTAAAGTATATGCTTTACGAGCAAAAAAATGGCTCATTGCCCAGGTAAAGAAAGTTGTGGCCCTGTTGGGGATATTTTTTCAAATAAAAATCAACAATCTATGGCTATAGATTGACAATGATACTTGCGAGTTATGGCCAAGTAAATTACTTTCTAAGTAATGTTAGAAATAAACTGGGCCAGTTCAAAACACTGTTTTACATAACTCCAAAGCTACAAAGATAGAAGGAGAATTATAATAAGGAATTAACAGTTCATGATTCAAACAATTTAAGAAAAAATCTATCCAAGAGAAATGCTTTGGCAAGAAAAGAACCAGTGGATAAATTAAGTTTAAATAAAGGTAGACATTTATCTATAATTTCTAAGCAGTATTCAAATAAATTATCTTAATTTGCACAATGTCCATTTACTCAGGAAAGCTCTCAATTGTCTCATTTTAGATAAAGAAAAAAGACAGAAACAAAAAAAAACAAACACAACCTCCAAAATCACATGGCATTGACACAGATCCAGTCTACAGAGATGACACGCCCATTATGACATTTAAAAAATGTGCAAGTTTTTACTAAAATAGACTTTTTAGCATATTACGTTCATTCTAAATATATACATTTTCTTTTTAGAAGACAATCTCCAAGCTGCACTTTACAGCCCTTCTGAATGAGATGAGTCTTGGTTTATGACAGAGGCATTTTGCTGTGTGGATTGCGTTGCAATCTGCATAGGCTACATAAATCAAGGAAAGGCAGAGTGATGAAAAATTTAATCTCAGTGGGCTTCGGTGGACATGGAAGATCCATCTTCCCACACCAGACCGCCATTTCCCCTGACACGTCTGACAATGCCAACTCCATCGGCAAAAGAGACGTTCACTGGCAGATGGTGTCTGTCTGGGAGGGAATTCTTCCAGAGGAAACCGAAAGAGAGCCATTCCTTTATGTGTTTCTATCTCAAACTTCTGGCCACTGGTTAGTTGATTTCCGCCTCAATTTGGATGGTAATCACACCCTGTTTTATGCACATTTAGTTTCCTGACTGAAAAAAAAACTCAGTCTGCAAATGTTTAGATGTATATGTTTGAATAATTCAAATCATTGTTGCTAATAATCATTAGTTTTGAGTAGAACTTGAATTTGGATTACAAGAGACAGACTTACATTTTTGCACAGATGGTAATTCACCGTGACACAATCTAAACAGCAGCTGCATAATTCTTCCCCTATGTCAAATGAGTCGCAATCTTTTCTGCTCCTGACCGATCAGAGTCGTCATTGCTTTTCAAACTGAAACCTTTCTTCACATCATTTATAATAAATCAACTTATATTGTATTTTTCTGCAGCCAGAATGCAATTTGAATCACAGAATACATTATGTGCCTGTTGGGTTCTTCAACACTGCTCATTTATATATATATATATATATATATATGATTTTAACCATATATGTACCATATACCATATACCATGTACCATATGTAACCATATATGATTTGAAAGGATTATATATTTATATATATGTATATATATAATCCTTTCAAATCATAATGAAATAAATTATAAATTGCACACAAAATGTTTCTGCTTGATTACGACATTTCAAAAAAGAAAACCTTGATACAAAGGAAAGGTAACACTTTCGTTACCATGGCATCAAATTCAGCCTTGTTCAGGAGGGATAATGGGGATCCTTTGGAGGCATCCCCCCTCCCAATCCGTCCCGAGTTATGGCTGAATGTGCCGTGCACCCTCTTGTCACCCCGCCGCTGAAACTCACCGGCTGTTTGTTTTGTTCTCATGGGTGACTTAAAATGGTGGTTTGCATGGAGGAGCGAACCCTCCCCCAGTGTGCAAGTGTGCAGTTACAGGGATGACACATTGTACTCGAACATGAAAAAACCCAGCTAAGACTGTTGCCATGACAACCCAGCCAGAGGATAACTGTTTTACAGCATATTACACCACCCACCACCTTGGCTGCCTCAGAAAATCCTTTTCCTCTTCCACTGCTGTGTATGGCGGTGGTGAGATGCTTTGGCAGTCACCCATATTCGCCGATGGTAGTGATTACACTGCTTTTAGTAAAAGGGCTGCCTTTCTCCCTGCTGGAGAGCGAGAAAAAGAAAAAGGAAGGAATAAACATAAATGCCGTTTCTCATTGTTTAGCGTGCATTACGAGACATAACAAAATTATTAGAAAATGTCACATCTGCATTGGAAATGTCACTGGTTTTAAGGGGTGGAGCCCAATCTGGGAGGATATAAGTACCACTTTGAGAAAAATGAAAAATATTGCATATAGTTTATTTGTGAGTTTTAAGTCAGCCTTCCCTTGTCACTCTAGGAGCGACACTTCACCATTTTTCATCTATATTTCATTACCACCGCATTCATAATCTCTGTCTTTGTCTCTTAATAGTGTTATGTGATTTGCTATATTTTGTTTATTTGCTACACAAATATGTATATTTTTTAAACTCTCCATGAAAAAGGAATGTTGCCCTTACTAGTGACTATGTTCATTGTGAAGAAATGTGACTTATTGGTGGAAACTGTTGCAAGATAATTTAATTCAAAGGCCATTAAATGATTTCCAACAATTAACAATTATAGTTAAACTTGATCAGTGTTTGAATACTAAATCAACACATGGAGAGATGGACAGTTAATCTCTGAAGTCGTTCAATTACATCTATTAGCACTATTGTATTAAATTACATGATAATATATCTAGATCTCTGCCCAGAGATCACAAACACAGATCTTCTTTAAATGTCTTGTTGTTAAGTGAATAAATTAATTAGGTCGATCTGTTGTTTCCATTCTGGCTACATAGAAATTTGTTGTTTAACTTATTACTCCAGCACACTATTAAGCCATGAAAGTCTCAAATGTAAACTAATTAGAAAGAACCAAACCAGAGGAAGAAGAACAACTTTTTGTGATTTTATTTAAATGTGGTTACACTTTGTTACTTCTCTGTGTGAGCATTACTGAGTTAGTGCCCCGTTTTAATGAGGCCAGGGCAGACTATGAAGATGACATCTTGCCCTGACTGCACTATTGACAATATCTATGTAAGCTGGCAGATCTAGGCCATTCCCCGTGTACATTCTATCATCATTAGCTGCCGTCCAGCAAAAAATTGAATCAGAACAACATTGGCAACATGCAATGTAATGCAGGAAGAAGGGTGGGACACTGGCACCCACAAGCCGATTGCTCACATGTCTGAAGATTTATTTTTGCTGCACATCCCTCTGTGCTATGATTGGCCGAACTAATGGCCTATCAGCACACTTGATTACACAGAGATGGTGAGACTGATAAGTGGAATGAAACCACACATATGAAACATAATTTCAATAAGTCTTGTGTTTTCACAAAAGCCAAAGGAGCATGTGTTATTTTCCAACTTGCAAAAAAAGATTGACGAAAAAGAAGGTTATATGAAAAGCGATAAATAGGAAATGTTGGGCTACGGGTGCTGTATTCTGATAAAGAGCAACACATTTGCAATGTTGCCATGGGACAGTTCTAACCTTTAAGAATCCATTGTTCTTTAGATAAAGGTAGAGCTGGAAAACAGGTGCTCCAAGCAAGTGATTGAAATGTTCCACTCGACAAGTAGCTAAAAACTTTCCAATTATAGAAACAAACAGACTAGAACATTTGCTGAAACTAAATTGCATTTAAAACCCAGGAGGGCTATGACATTTTTCTATTTGATTAGCTGAAAAGAGAAGTGTTTGTAAACCGCCATCCATACTTCTTCTTCATTCAACAAGTTTAGTATTTTAAGTATAATTTTGAGCAAACCTACATAGCAACCTAATATCATATTTATGCTTTCTTAGAACAGTATTGTTGTCCTGATGAGAGATATAATTTATTTTTGTGTTTCCTCTTTGATAAAAATATAAAAAAATACAACCTCAGTTTCTTGAACTAGAATACTGTTGTGGACATTGGCTACATGTGTACGCGTTGGGAAGTAACCGCAGTTTATAGGCTCCAATCATGATGACTTTTTACAACATTAAGATGGACACATCTCTGCTTTACTGTTTCTGGGTCTTGTTCAAGTTATTAAAAAATATCATTAAAACAAATCCAATTATGGTCTTGAGTCACATTTCCCAATTTTTTAAATTAGTTTGGGACTCAAACAGGCTGATTGTCTGATATCTCAGCTTAACATCTAACTGATTGTCCACAGAATAAATCAGTAATTGGGTTTTGATTTAATAGATTCTTTACTTTAATTGATCTTTCTTTTTACTTGAGACTGCCCACAAGTTGATAACAGTGTCTGTTTTGCCATTGGTTAGTGGATGGTGAATATTATTTTCAGTACAGACTCGTAGATATAGTGTTGATGATCAAATACAAGCAAGCAGATATTTTTAAGAACTTTTAACTTGATGCATATTTTCCTTTATAACAATTAGACAAGCCAGGTTCTCTCTTTTTAAATTGCACAACATTGAATTTAAATCTCCCCGCATGTGTCCCGTGGGGTTTACCTCAGGTGGGAACTTTCATCAAACACCAGGCTTGATGATGATGTTTATTTAAATTTTATGCTCTTGTTACCAGAACTCTGTTGGTCAAAAATCTTTGATTAGATTACATCTGTCAGATCTCTCATCTGAGCCATTTAGCTTAGCGCAGTCCCTCCAAGCAAAGGTTAATGAGTTTAATGTGATATGTATGCCAACACAAACTCTGAAATGACTGAGTAAAAGCTGAATTAGTCAATTATCCACCAAGCAAAAAGCCTCACAAAGCATTTGGACTGACCAGATGTGTCCATGTGTGTAAAATGGCTGCCAAGCCATCTGATCTTACTCAGCATCAGATGGTAATCAAACCCAGTTTTATGCACATTTAGTTAACTGACTGAAAGTGTGCTGAGCCGAGCACAGTTTGTGTTTTTTTTCAACGGATCATTTGCATGTTTGGTATTTTTGGATACAAACATGTTTATGATGTCATATTTACACATCAAGGCTTCAGTATATAACATTCATACATTAGATTTGGCAGAGTGATCTTGAAGCAGGTTATATAGTGGATTGGGCAAAACTAGTGTGACTACCTGGTGCATTTTAATGTGCACAGCAAAGTTCACCAAATGTCAGACAGAGAAAAAAGAGCGTAAAACTCTACTCCAACTTCATAAAACTTGCCTGAGAAAAATGCATTTGTTGCTCTTAGGTTTGTGAATAACAAGCTCAGATGACGACGTTCTACATTTTGAAAATGAGGAACTTGCCTCTGTTTTGTGTGCATAGTGGGTTATATTTTCACACAGCCCAGTCTCACAATGACAGAGTCTAAAATCCAAATCTAAAAAGCTTAGTTATATCACAACACATCTATTTATCTGCTCTATCCGTATATATTGTTAACCCACATACTTATTCCAACTCTAAACAATTGAGTGAAGGTGGTCAGTGCAAGGTAAACGTGAAAAATCTGAAGACTGTGGAGATAAGCAGGATATCTTCAGAAGAGGCATTCTAGTGTATGACGGTGTATGATTTATTCTAAATCTAACTTTTAAAAAATCGGTAAAAAGTGTCGTACATAAAAAATGCAGGCAAGATACATAGAGTCAATTTAAAAACTACCAAAATATGAGAAGATACAAGTCCAAACAACAGAAACAAAAGTAGTAAATGTCAACAATCCTAAAACTGAATGGAAAACCCTGGAGATCTAGAGACAGTTTGGTCTTTGTGTGAGCCACGTATATTATTACCTTCTTGCTTATACATTTGTCTGGTCAGTTTAGCCGTGGGGAGATGTTTAAAGTCGACATCCTCACAAAGGAGCCCCGACAGCTGCGTTATGTTAGACAAGAGGATCACATCTTCTGCTGTATCTTTGTGGGAGGTGGAGATGTAAAATGTATATAAATGTAGAATTGAATGTAAAATATTTCACTCCATGGTGTACCATCAAATATGTTTCATGTTCTGCCATGACAATAAGCTGTATCAACTACCTGCATTTGCTTTATTTTGATCTTGACAAAGTAAAAAAACGTGGTGAAACCTCAGAACTACTTTAAGCTCAGAGCTACAAGGATTTTAATGAGCATTTAATATAAGTCTTTGTTAAAAAAGCGATTCATTAAAGATTGAATTTCACCATTTGTAGCGTCTACGCACAGACACTACTAAGAATAAGCGATGCAATGGATAGATGGGCTTTTCTATATAGTTGACTACCATATGCATTTTAACACGTGTCAGATAAAGTTTTTGGCACACACATTCATAGGCATCTTAGAAACACCAGTTTTCTCGTACACATTTAACCAGCTTTGGAATGGTGTGTTAAAAAAGCTAACATAGCCACCTTTGCTTTTAGCTGTCGCATAGGCAAAATGAAAAAAGCCTCAGTATTAAAAAGAGATTAAGATGCAAATTAATTCAATAAATGACACAGTGACAATAACAAGAAGTCAGCAACTTTATTTAGAAAGAGTCCCAAAAATAAACAAGTTAGCACAGATTCCATATACAAAATGTCAGTGGAATAGCTTGGATTTGTGATGAAACTGATTAGCAACTACGGGATATGTATTTATATTGGAAAAAAAAGAAAAAGAAAAGTGAAGCTATTCATTTCCCAGCTGGTTGCAGTGAAAGGCTTCATAAAGGCTTATTTATGACTTTTTTAAGGAAGAAAAAGACAAGGAAAATGAGTTTTCTCATTAAATAAGTGCTCATCTGTATTTCTGTGTAGTTAATTTGCAGTAAGACATTATTTTGAAAATAATAACTCTTAATTTAGCAATTAAAGGAAGCAAAGTAGATATGAGGGGGCAATAAAATGTCTCATGTTTTTACTCTTTAAATAAAATATATGTATATATATACATATATATATTGACATATATTCTGTATACAATTTCTTAAATTTTATTTCCAATTTCAAACAGTTATTCCACAACTTCAACAATGAAATGAAAACGGATGTTTGGCAGTAATGAAATAAACTTATGTAGTATTTGCGGCAACAACATGCAACTGGTGCTACTTCATTGTCAGATCAATGCAGAATACGTGGAGACTGGAAAACAAAACGGAAAAGGCTATTGTATTAGCACTGTCATTGCCACCAACTGTACATCTAGTTACAAAGGTTACTGAATGTATTTGAGTCATTTACATTCACTGAGATGACAGTGACATGATTATATTGAGACTATATTTATACCTACTGGCACTAGATTTTGGCACTGTTACTTATTTGGCATTTTGAACCATCACGTAAACCATGTGGATGTGGATGCCTTGGGATGTCACTTCAAATACTATATCTGTTTTCCAATCATGGTATGTAAACAGATTTGTGAGTTCCCCTTGAAAGCAGAGTGAGAACCGCGGTCCTCATCAGAAAAAATACAAACAGCAAAAGCACTGAAGCAAACAAAGAGACATAAGAAGAAAGCAAAACTGCAGTACCAACCTTAACAAGAAGAAACATAGAAGGATTGATTCCAATGCCAAGCATTGACATATAGTTCATATCAACACCAAATGTTAAAGAATAAAATATACAGGAAAGTTTATTATAGGAATTAATTACATGAATTTCACACCTGACCCCCATATGCAATGTATTTGGTTTTAAAAAATATGGAACTAGAAGCTGTTTAGTATTCTTTCTTTATACTCACACATTAAGACGTTTATATCCAACCAGTATGTAAGCAAGTTTATTTAAAAGCTATTTTGTGAAAATACATAAAAATATTTTTTTTTTCATTAAACATTGTTTTCTGCTGATTTTCTTAGAAAAAAAGGACAATTTCACATCTTAATGCAGATGATATCAAGTGTGCTTGAAAATCCCGCTTGGTGGTGGTGGCTACGGAAACAATGAGATTTGGACATTTTTCCCTTTAGTCATACATGCACACACACTCGTGGTCGCACACAAACACAGCTGAGATGACTGAATCTCTGACTTCCAGAAGCAACCCCAGCTGTCAATCAAGCCCTTGCTTCCACCTCAGTCCAGTCCAAGCAGGTAGACAGGAAAGCATGGCGTCACCAGTTTTGAAAAACATAGCCACCCTTTTCAATTCCGAGGAATTCCGCCCAGAAAGGAAGGCTCCCATTTGTGGTGACAATTGGAGTTGGAAAGCAAAAAATACAAGTTTGTGTGATAGACAATGTGAAGCCTCCATCTCCTGCCTTTCATTCTCCGGTTAAAAAAAGGAAAAAAAGGAGCAGAACAGAGGGAGGAAGGGAGAAAAGGGCGAAAAAAATGAAAAAAAGAGGGAAAAAACGCTCTGTTGGAACCGTTGTAAGGCACTCGGGAGTTTCTCATGGATCAGGATAGATCTGTCAGGCTGACGTTTAGTCCCATGTCAGGTCTCACATAAGGGCCAGCATGGACAGCTTTAGGAAACTCTGGAGTCATCACCCGACCATTCTCCCCAGTACTCCCTGTGACGGAAAGTCTCGCTTTATTCCTCATGGCATCTCCAAACGTCATCTATAAATTCCCACAGGACACATGTACACGCAGACACGCAAACCATCACAGGCGTTATCGCATTCGCACACGCACAAATCACAAGGAACAGAGAAGCACCAAGTTAGACTGGGTAGTGACCCTCCTCATCAATTTGCTTAAAAGGTTATAAATGCACAAAACGGGAGAATGCAGATGAGAACTTAAGATGATGTCCAGGGGTAACACAATGCATGATAGAAATGATCATGTAAAGACTTCAGCAATGTCATTGCAAGCATTATTTCTGAAATGTGTTACTAGGACAGAGGCATAAACAAGCATGGCCATCAACAGTCATACATGAAAATGGGTTTCAAAGAGTAAGGAAACTTAAATGGACAAACACAATCTTATGCTTTAAAAAAGGGAAGTATCTCTTTCTCTCGTTAAATCATAAATCACCAGTACATACGATTCTTTGGCCAACCTCTTCATTCACTAACACTGAAGGATGAAACGGATGGAGCCAAAAAGCGTGCATTTGGGGGGAATTTAATGAAAACCTCGTTCCCTACCCCCTAAATTTTTACACTTTCGATCCCATATACGTTGTAACCTTCCTTATAAGTTGCAAAATTCTGTGAATTCTGCGAGGAAGTTGGATTAATATTCTGTGCATTCTTTGCCACCTTCATTCGTTTCGCCTCGGCTCGGGACTTGTAACAGAACTCAATCAAGGCCACCAGCATGGCCAAACCGAGTCCTCCGACCAGAATGTAGAAGACCCCAGCCACGTTGCTCAGGCTTAGGGCGCTCGTCTTCTCCTGCAGAATGCACACGAGACAACGATTAGTTTCACGACCGAGGCTAGATGTTGAAAAAAAAAAAAAAAAAATTTACATGATCAAAAGCAAAATCACATCAACCACAAAACAAAACAAACAAACAAAAAAAATGCACAAAATGCACCACTATATGTAGAAAATGTAAGCTTCTGTGACAACTAATGTCTCAAAAGCACAGAAAGTAAGACAAATACACTTTTTTTTTTTGCTTTTTTGTGAGTCAAATTGAAAGCAATGTGGTGGATAAGGTTAGTTAATTAAAATGGAATGTAGCAGCAGTCTTTGCAGCATTAAACATCGTCGTGTTGTGAATGTACATAAGAAATTTGTGGGGTACAAGGACCATTTACATGGGTTGCCCACTGCAAAGGGGCTAAGCCATTACAAACGTGCTCAAAGACCTTTACTTGTAGACAGAGACAAGAGGGAGGACAGTTTTGTAATAAATTAATCAGGAACACATAAATAACAGAGAGCTTTGTTAGGCGTATCAAGCACCCATGTATTCATTCACGGTTGATGCCGTATGGATACATAGGGCTCTACCTTTTCAAAGTGGAGCAAAGTTTTTTTCTGTGAGGGGGAAAAGTGACAACTTTCACAGCCAAAGACAACACAATCACAATTTTTCTTTTTTTTTTTCTTTTGGTTTGGAGCACTTTAGCAACAACACAGAAGTGAGAATCAATTATCACAGAAATGAAAAAAAAAAGTGCTGATTGAAGAAACAGAATTAAAAAAAAGGAAACAGTTAATTGCATCAGTGTTCGACGTGATTCGTTTTTTTTTTCCGAACACTGAAACAAAAAGGCGAGAGAGCCGCTTGTTGTGGGACTTTTAGAAATAGTGGTCGAGCAATAATTCGTAGTGCTTTCAAGTGATAAAAGATAAACACATGGGGAACAAAAGAGCACAAGACTCGCAGTGCTAGACAGTGAAAGACGGTGATACAACAGAGAGGACATTTAACACCATTGGACACCCTTTATAGATGGTCCAAAGTTGAGCCAATCAATTTACTGTATTTGTTTTTCCTTTTGGGTAGCTGCTTACAAATGTTTTAGGTCTAAAATAAGTCAAAGCTTTTTTGTAGGAAAAAAGCTTTCAATTTCTTTTGTCTTAGAATTTGAGTGGCTGGAGAAAGAAAGAGGGATTTAAAGGGTCATTTTGATTGAGGAGTGCATATTTAAAGAATGACACTGCATGCATTACTGTTTCATAAAGTATAAATGATATTAATCATTAGTAGGTCTGCAGGCATTAGTAAATTACATTTTACCAAGGCATCTCATGCTATGTGCATTTGCTTGAAATGATTTATCATTACTTTAAATGGGGTCATTCCCACTAATAATTATGAATGTGCTTGAATCACATAGAACCTGCAGCGACTAACCTTACTTCCAGAGTCCTTGGCTCCACATTCACCCTTATCGTACCACCATTTGTTTTTCAGCTTGTCTAAGACGCCTTGCTCACTGAGTTTCAATACTGCAAGGTTTACTGGCGTTCTTCACGTGGAGAATAACATAAATAACATTAAAAAATGTTATTTTATGTTATTATTACATTAACACTGATTAGAACTTTTTTTTCTTTTCTTTTTTCTCTCTTTGATTCTCTTTTCTTTACATTTCTGTCTCTTCTCTCTGTCACAGTGGCGATAGACGTTGATGCGCCATTTGGCCTAGGCAAAAGCGAGTTTTGCAGAGCCAGATGTGCATTAACGTATCACCTGAAGTAAGCAGCAAGAGCGGCAGCCATTTTGCAGCCGGATCGGATTGGAAAAGCCCAGTCTGCTTAAATCTGGTTTGTGTTTCTTTACACTCCAGCTGTGTGTGTGTGCGCCCCGATAAACATCGCTGAGGCCCGCTAGCTGGTGCGACCGATCCGGCAGGTGACTGGCCTGCCGTCGGTGTGAATTGGGGTCCTGCGCTGGTTTGCTGCTTACTTTTTTTGGGGAGTTTTCAATGAGTTACCCATCACTTTGCTCACTGGGGCTGACCTTGGAATCACCTCCCCCGCTGCCGCACTCTCCTTTGTCGTACCACCATTTGTTTTTCAATTTGTCCAACAGGCCTTGCTCATTCAGTTTTAGTACTGCGAGGTTAACCGCATTTCTTGAAATGATAAAACATACTTGTAAGACAGGGTGAGCCACTTATAAAATTGTCTATCACTCCCTTAGAGATAGTCAAGAAAAAGCTATAGAAATGCTAAAAGGAAAAAAAAAAAAATGGATGTAAGTCTATTCTCCCTTTCTCAAAGCAATTGAATAGTTATTTCACAAAGATCTGTCTTAAAGAAAAAAGGATCAAATCTGTATCTAACATTAATGTTGGTCAAAGGTGGCAGAGCTTAAGCCTAACACAACAGAGAGGACAGAGTGCTAGGACTAGGGGGGGGGCTAGTGGCTACAGCAACGTACTCACATCCACAACATACATAAAACAGTGCCTGGCAAGTGACTCCACTAAAAAGAGAGACAGCAAAACAGCAGTAATGGGAAAAGATGGTTAGAGCCTCATCAAAATAGATCAAAAACATGCAAGGTTTCATGACGACATCCAGCCCGCTTTGCACTTAAACACTCTAAACATATCCCGCCTTTGAGTATGAAGGGAGATTTTAGCCCCTTCTGATCCAATGTACCGACACTATCGATAAATTTCTCACTGTTTTAACAGCCATGATGGTCACAATGAAACATTTCATACTATACTTCATACTATAAACATTTTGAAACCCGAGCAGTGCCACATTTAAGACTGCATAATTTTGTTTTGGGGGTGTAGACCAATTTTTTTCCCACAAAGGAAAGGCTCTTTAACTGCTTGAACAAAACAGTGTACTGCAAGGGTTTAGTAACACATAGCATTTAAAAAGCGATAAACGTCTAAAATACACTCCTAAAATATCAATTATTAAAACATGTGTACTTATTCATTAGTCATTAAAGGGAAAAAGAGAGCAGCAAAAGGTTAAGCATACTAGAAACATGGAAAAGGACATAAGCTAAGACAGTGCTGGACAGGTAAAATGAAGGAGAGGAATCTTAATTGAAATTTCTTTGGGTGTATCGATATAAAATTTTAAAATCCAAAATTCAAAATCTCATTGAAAACTTGAACAAATGGGAGTGGGTCACAAAAATCTGTGTCCCAGAAGTCATTGCAAATAATTTGGGAAACATCTCTTGCAATTTTGTCAATATTGATCAATAGGATTTACAAAATTTGAATATATATAATTCATTTTAAACAAGTGCTTTTTTTTCTCTATGTTTTGTTTTGCAATTTATCGACTTACAATAAATTGCAACGTTTTTGGGAAAAATTGCAGATGGAGGGGGGGGGGCATTACCTCATCTCCTTTATACAAACCAGAGACACATAAGCAAAGCTACATCAGGGTAGGTGGGATACTATAACAACATTGGACACATTGTTATACTATTCCACCCACCTTAATGAGGATCCTTTGGGCGTGGCGATCCCGTAGCCTTTGGAGTCCAGGTTTCCTCCTACTTTCATGGTGTCACAGGGCTTCCGCTGCTCGATGTACTCATTCATGGTGGACTCCAGCAGGTAAGCATACTTCCCCTTTGACTTCCGGACCCTCTGCACCCCCTCGGCTGTGGTTTTTACAAACACAGAGGGCTCCGCACTGCGCATGTATGTCCACATCTTGTCAAAGAGGGCAATCTTTGAGCGCTGTGTTGAGAAATAATAAACAGTAAGCAGCAAATCAATCATTAACCTTACAATGCCAAATGTATCATTTTTGATAAAGACAGTTTCTGAAATGTTTTGTTTTCATTTAATGGCAAAAACTTTGCTCAAAACCCCGTTTTACACAATCAGATTTACATGATAACAGCGGGGAGAAGACTACACAACAATAACTGACTTATCGCACAGTAATAAATTATGAGTATTTAAAAAAAAATCTGTTTATATTCTGTTTATCTCTCCATCTAAAGACAAAAAAGGGGTATAAACTGATTATGGGTCCTCGCCATGCTATGAAGTCTGTGAGTTATTATTATTTTTATAGGTTTTTGGAATGTTTAAATGCACTAATAAAACCCATCCGATGTGTTTGGTTTGAATTTTCATTTGATAGACAAGAGGATAAACAATACTGACTAAATGTATGACAGTGAGATGTATTGTTTTAATAGTTGCAATGTGTCTTACCCTAAAAAACTCTTTAGTGGAGCCAGAGTCCAGAGTCCCATATGCTATCTCAGTCTGTTTGGCCAGGTCTTCGGCACTTTCAATGGGAGACACCATTCTCTCAACAGTGAGGAAAGCAGCCAGGTTGGCCGTGTAGGAGGAAATGATGATTAAAGTGAAGAACCACCAGACACCTCCAACAATACGCCCCGACAGCGATCTATAGCAGAGGGGAAAGTCATTATTTGTGTGCTTCGTACTCCCGTGCTAAAATAAAAATAAAAAAAACAACATCCACAGTTAAAAGAGTTTTGGGTGAAATAACTGAATTTTTTATCATTGGTTATTTAAACACATCTTTTGGAATAAGCAGCATGCTGGGGCAAGATAAACTATTTAGCATTAATCTGGAAATCTTACATATTTTTTTCTGAAAATACAGTGTTGAAAATGTGCATTTTTAATAGTTTTCTTTCACTTCTGTTTTTTTACAAAATCTCAAAAACAGGCTGCACTACAAATAAAGTAATTTAGTCACAATGTTTACATCACTACAATTCACAGTATTGTTCAAATCAAAAGAAAATATAAAGTTATTTGCTATTTGAAAGAAGCAACTATGTGATTTGATCAAAACTGGATTCACAAAACCTGTTCAAAAATTTAATATAAAGACGATACCTGAAGCTTGGAAAAATTAAAAACCCACATCACCAACCTGGCATTTAAAGGCCACTTTAAGTCAGATGTCTAGACATCTCTAATCTCTACCCTTATGAACAGGACTGCTAAGCACCAGACTTTACTCTTGCACATTATTTTACATAGTCATCCTAAAAGGTAAGTTTCATAAATAGCTTTCTCACTTGCTAATTTAATATAAAGTGTGCAATGGCAAGAAACGGCGTGCGTGAGATGTTCTTTAAATAGAAGAGGTAAAATCGGGCAAATGGCATTCTTTTTATGTCTCTAAATAAGAAATCACTGCCTGAGAGAGCTCTTGCCAACTGTAATGTTTTAAATATACCTTTCATTGACTACAGTTATTTTAGGAAAGGCCCAAAATCAACTAAGATATGCATTTAAAGTAAGATATCACCATGCAATATTGCAACTTGTACACATGTACCATTATGCATATCACCACTCATATAAATAGACTGCAAAATAGGATTAATCTAAAGCTCTTATAAAAAAAACGGTAGAAAAATTTTAATAATTGAAATAAAAAGCAATATATATATATATATATCAAAGCAATAAGGCAGCTGAGATGGTTGCAATAAGATCTAAAAAAGTCATTTTCGACAAATGGAGACACAAGCAACATTGTGTGTTTGACTTTTCTGACCTACCGAGGTGAGATATCACAGCCTTGTCTCATAAAGGCTCCGAGGGAGAACCACAGACTGTTGAATATGCCAAACTCATTAGTCGATTCATTGGTTTGGATCTGGCCGTCTTCATATTCCTCGGTGTGCCACTCGTAGGGGCTGAAGCGGCTGACGAGGAACAGCACCACGCTGACACCGATGTAGGCAAAGACAATACACATCCAGATCTCATATGCCAGGGGGTCTAGGAACGAGAAGACTCCAGGTTTGGATTTCTGGGGCTTCTTGATCATGATGGAGATCCCCAAGGACATGAATGGCTTAGAGAAGTCGATAACCTCCTCTCGTACTAACGTGATGGTCAAAGGTGCCACTGCGATGTCTGCTTTCTGTCAGTCACAATGGCAAAAATTGAGATAGATTAAAAAAAAACAAATTAGCTGAAAATCCATTATAGACAATAATAGAAAATTTAACCAAACCATGATAAATAACAACCTATTAATTCATATCAACACACTCACCCCATAAACCAACTCTCCAACCATTCCATTCCAGATTTTGGTTTCTGCATCTCTTGCTCCATACTTCCCGTCTCCCACTATTTTCAGCTGATACTTGAAGCCACAATGCTTTGCTATCTCAGCTGCCAGATCGACACAGTAACCCTCGTAGCGGTCATTATCTACGAAAAGGTCAGCGTTCTTTTTTAGCATTACATATGGAGCTTCCTGCAGAGGAGGGGTGAAAACGGAGAACCCAGATCAGTACAAAATGTCGGCTTACGATGTAAAAAGTAGCGTCAAAGACTCAAGTCTGGGACCAGGCGGGCAGTTCAGTGGGCAAAGTCATGTGTAATGAAATACTTGACCCGTTGCTTCTGGTCAAAAGCTGGAATAACTGGATGAAAGGAAGATTTACATTGCACAACATTTACCAAAATGGTGGTGACAATGACGGTTTTGTTTTCCATTCCTGTTGTATCATTTGTAAAAACATCCGATTTGGTGACAGCCATTTTGTCCACTTCATTCCAGTATCCAATCTGCATGGGAAATACATAATTCATTTTGGTGAAAACGTAGGAAACATCAATTAGCTTGTACGCTATACTGCTTCATACATATCATAAAAAATGGCTGATGAATTTTCATATAAGTTCCATAAATTCCAGACTAGAGCACACCTGAATATAAGCCACAGCCAATCATTTTAGAAAGAAAAATTCTGGGCTGGTTTTAACCTTAATTAAATCAAATTTAAAAAAATGTAATCTCAATTTCATTCAATTTTTTAGCGTACAAAAGTGCAATGCATTAAAAATTAAACAGCTTTTCTCATCATTACGACTACTCAAAGTTCTCAAAGTATGAGGAAAAGGCATGGCCTGTAGTCAGGAATTTATGGAGAATAATTAACTTTAAATGTATTATGCAGATAACCATGCATAAACTTACCTTCACCGGACCATTACTCTTCAACTCCATGATATTCACTGAGTAATTGACTCTCTTCCCGTGTTGATCAAACTGAATGTTTCCTGTGAGGCCTTCCACTCGGACCTTAGAGACACAGAATCAACAAGGTGTCCTCAAAGTGCTTGGCCATTGGAGGACAGATTTTTTATGTGTTTGCTGATAGCCATGAGCTATTCAGGTATTCAGGTAGGTTATATAAAAAAATAGTAAGAGCCATATACTGTATGTTTGACATAAAAAATGACTTAAAGCAACATAGAGTTTGAATAACGTAAGTATATTATGGCAGTCTATGAATTAAAACTGTGATTTACCCATGAAAGTGGACACCAAATGTTTACATTTCATTGTTGCTTTACAGTATAGATTGGACTTAATATATTAGGGTACATAAATTAGGGTTTGTATGACCACTGCAAAAAGCGATGTGTTAAATTGCCACCATCAAATTAAATAAAGATTTCCACACATATCCAATTTTACAATTACTTGCATGAGCAAGTATAATTTTCTTAAGCAATACAGTCATATTAAAAGATTTGCTTCCTCCACAAGTTGAAAGAGAATCTGGAAATATTCACCCTGAGGTTTTGAACATATGAACAAAGTTAATCTCCTCAATTTATGTTCCTGAAGTATCATTATGATTAAAATAAATGTCACAGACCTCCTTACTTTACTTAAGTAAGTGCCCAAATCAATTAAATTCTCAATTCCAAGTCTAAAAAGCCTGGAAACTTAGAGAAAAGAAAAGCTCTGGAAAACCTTTGAACCTCACTTTTAGTAAAACTAATCTTGCCTTTTGAAAGCTCCGAGGACAGTGTGTGGGTAGACCTTTGCTTTTCTTCTGAGGAATAGCGCTGTTTGTCTGTGTGTATATATGCATGATGAAAACATCAGTCTTGAATTAATCTCTTTGAAGTACTTTCAGCTTTGTGGGTGTTTGTACATTTCCTAGAGGGGAGCTGCGGTAACCATGGCAACAAGTCTTCACAAACAAAAGAGACGAATGACAGCACAGTTTTCACGGAAATGAGAACTCTTGCTGCGCGGGTCTCCCCCCCCCCCGTATGATTTGGGTCACCAAAACATAATTATCAGGTGATTGGATGCTGTTTCAGACAACAAAACGCGACAAAACAGCAATTTCTACAGAAGAGTAGCCATTGCTGACAGTCCTCTCACTTAATAACTGCCAGTGTCTGACAGTAAGGAGCATGGATTGTCTGAATTTAATGTTTGGCATGAGGAATTCTCTTGTGACGGCAGTGTCATAAATCTGCTTATACCCCTCATCATGCTTATTAAAGAGCAGCAGCTGCTTCAAGCTGATTCCAACAAGGATGAAAACCAGATTCCGACGCTGTTTTAAAAAAAATAGTATGTCATGGTAAGTGCGTCTATGCGAAACGGCATCATTGAGAGCAGCAGATTTGAATTTGCTTCGAGATAACAGCCGATGAGAGGGACGCGCAGAAGCAACTGGATGTTACCTGTTTGAGAGCTCGCTCAATTTCCACTCCCTGAGCCCACGGCACGGCCGGATTAGCCAGACAGTCTCCGTTGTTGGCCCTCCTTGTGAAGTTAATGCGTTGTTTGTGCAGATATCGGAAGGCCTCCGTCATCACTTGTACAGCATCGTAGGTCAGGGCTGACGTATACTAAGGGAAGAAGATGTGTGGGGTTATGAATCTGAAGGGAGAAACCTTATTTAACATAAATCCTTTATCAGTTAAACCCTCAGTATGTTCATTTATTGATTTATTGATCAGTTATTCATTGACATTTAAATTTAAACCATGCAGTTGGGGTTGGAAATTGCATGGCAAATCTGAAAAAAAAAATATCTGTAGGGTCTTATTTGAGGAGCCACTGAAATTGAATTTAAATCAAATTGGGACTCGTCCTAACATCAATATCATCAACAAAAATTAAATTATAGAAGTCATACAGTATGTCAAGTCTTACACCATCCATTTTGGCTGAAATCTAACCTAATTCATTTTCATAAGAATGGGTTGACAAAACATCCCTCAACTACAGGTTTTAAACCATAAATTGAATAACTGAGTTGGACCAAAGTGAGACACTTGGAAGTAAAGTGCACTCCTATGAAGTTCTAACTTCAAACACTTACCCCTTCTCTTAAACATTATCATCTTTGTCATTTAGCTTTTTTTTGTTGTATTTTTATATATTGCCCTAATGAAGAACATCTTGAATGTCCCATGTTGTGCTTTTTGTCTTTCAGAATGTTAGAACTGTTTTGTAAATGCAGAGGTATTTCACAGTTTTTATAAATATCAAGTGTGAGAATATTTCCAGTATTTTGATGGTACAAATATATGAAAACTAAAGAGCCAGCATCCCATCTGCATCCTCTAACTGACCCTTATTTTGCTATCAGCTCCTGGATACTCCTTTTCCTCCAGGGCCTCCCAACGCTGGTCAAACTTTGAAACCAATGGATCTTCAAAATCAACGATCTGAAAGCCTGAAACATTGGCTCCACCATACTGAATTTTGGACAGATCTCCATCGATAAAACCCTGGAAAAACACAATGGAAATAGGTCAAATGTATCCCATGTCAACTTGTAACTTTAAAATTGATTTAAGGAACTAAGGAAAATAAATAAAAGATAATATTTTAATAAATACAGTATTTGGAACTTACCAAATTTGCTATAATATAGTGATAGCCTTTAACGTGGCGGCCAATTGTGATGACCTGTAAAGTTATACGACAAACATGTATCATACAGAAACAAAGCAAACATCTCACTATATTAACTCTAAAGAGGTTCTGTAAAGGATCTCTAACAATGCTTAATTCAATCACAATATTTTGCTGAAATAAATAATGGTATGAAACAACAGGCACAAAAAAAGAAAGCTATCATATTCCCAAAATAATGTTCTTATCTGTAACACGAAAAAGGATAGAGAAAAATACCGTATGAATCTCGGCTCATGTCCTTTCCAGTTGAGATAAAAACTAAATAAATTAACCAGATTCTTTGCCCATCCCATCTATTTGTCACACCTACTATGAAAATGTTTAAGCAATAAAATGCACCTGATGAGCATACACTTGTTTTCTCTGATAAACTGACTAAATTGGCTTCCCTCAGCATTCGGTTTGATAGACAACCGGGAACTTTAAACTTTAATCAACAGGCTTCTCTACAGGATGAAGTAAGAGGTTAAGTATAAACATCTTGTTTATTTCCATTTGTTTTACTTTTAATTGTGGTTACATAATTAGAGTAATTGTTTCAGTTTAAATTTGATGAGCTGCTGGGTTGCATGTGAAGGGTAAATGACTCGTTCTTTCGTTGTTAAAACCACACACTTTATCCTTTACAATCATCCACTTCCAACACAGAAACATTTACGTTGTTTTATCATTTTTGCTTGAAAAGCTGCATGATATTACAGTCTACTGTTTAGAGGACAGATATTATGGCAGTCTGAAAATGGCATCGACGTAGGTGTTCGCATCTCAAAATAAATATATTTTAGTTCATACCATGTTTTTTTGAGTGTTTTCTGAATGCACTAAAGTACCTAATGAGCCACGGTACCCCCCTGTGGTGACAGCTCTGATGGGTTAACACCTCTATTACGACTTAAAATATTTCCATCCTGATGCATAAAGCATCAATATTTTATTTGACGGATTTATGATCATGCATGGACCATCACCCACTTACATCACAGATCTTTTATGCCCCTATTCCTCTTCCAGATCCCTCAGATGGGCTGACTCAGAGACGAAATTGGTACCACGCTCATACTGTAAACTCAGGGGTGACCCCCCCCACCCCAGCCTATCATTTTTTTTCTTTTCACCCTCTCTGTATTTATTTATTAGTTCCTTGCTTGTTTTTAGCTGTCACCACTCTCTTTTAACACTGCTAGTCAATGTGAGTTGTTTTTAAATGTGTTTTATAAATAGATTTGATCGATTGATTGACTGAGATTGAACGCTATAAACAAACTGACTTAGGTTTTGAGGTCTGTGTGCTGTCACACATAAAGCCCGCCGGATATTACCGTACCTGCTCCATGATGTCCTTGACTTTGTCCTGTTCGCAGTCAAGGATCACCCTCCTCTCCTTTTTGCTCTCCAGATCTTGGAAAAGCGAGCGGTAGGCTTCATCTTTCCTCTCATCTTTGAGGTTCCCCACATTGATGGCTGTCACGTGCCACTTCTTTTCTGCCGCCATATCCAAAACAACCTGCAGTGTTGTGAGACCTGGGGATAGATAGATAGATAATCTCATTATCCATCCTCCCTGATTGACTGTAAAACCTCCCCTTTATGTGGACCCATATATAGGGATCATATATAAGGAGTATCACAGGCAGTTTCCAATAGAAACCAAAGGAAAATTAAAAGTGAAATTACAAAAAACTAAATGCATTTAAACAACACGGCCTAAAAAACAGTTGTGTGGGAGATATGACCTATTCAGAAGCATGTTATTATTATTATTTTTATTATTACGCAAGGTTTATTTCATTGTCTGGTTTCAAATCCTGTGGAGTTTTCACTTCAGCCGTGGGCCTTATGTAAAGAGCTCATGCAGATGAGTCACAGGTGTTGCGATGTGATTCTGTCCAATATGTGGGAGGAAAATAGCTCCTACAATACTATTGACTGGATCAATATCAATGCCGCTAAATGACTGTGCTGAATGTTTGTGCAGTCCTCACCATGACTTTCTCTCCATTTGACAAGATTTTGTTTTTCAGAGACAGAACAATCTCAACTTCTGTCAACTCGTGCTCTAGCCCTGGATTTGTAATTTAGACTTTTTTTCATCGACAACTGTCTTGTTCTTCATTTGAATTATTTCATTTGAAACAATCGAGGTTTAAACAGTCTCAGTGTCAGTCAGATGAAATTCGACACAAAAAACTTCCCCTGTGCAGAACATGGGTTAAAAGATTATACTTTCGATTGAAACATTTGCTCTCTATCAGACACCTTGTCTCCTTTCCTTGTTGAATCTTTGCTGTTATTGAGTGCTGGTCTGCAGAGAACAGTTAAAGTGGTTTGATAAAGGGTGCTGTGTTTCTCTTCAACTCGCTACAGTGAAGTGAATTACAGATCTAATCAATTTCATGCAATGCGGTCGTGGTTTTATGATATTGTAGAGGAAAGTGGAGGCTTGCAATTTTATCAGGCTGGATTCTACGTTGTGGTTACGTTAAGGCCATCATGGGAGAGTCAAATCTGACTGTTTAATTAATGCTTAGTAAAAGAGGTCATTAGGATTCAGAGGGAAGTGTTGCTTATTCTGCATTAATGTTTGCTAAAGTTGAATTGTTATACAGATTGGTAATGAATACTTCAACAGAATCTAAAGTATTCAAATTGTGGTGTAAAGCACAGTGTCGACATGATATTTAAGAAATGATTCTGATGAAAATATTCATCTCATGTTGCAGTTTGCTAGAAGATAATTGTGGACCAGAGGGTGGCTTTAACGCTCTGGTGTTGTTCTAAGTTTGAACAACTAGATTTGAACAACACTGGAGTTTGATGGGAAGCATATTGTCATTTCTATGACTCAAGTTATGCTTATCAATCCAGAAGTTGTCCTAAATTGAAATAAGCAGGAAAATATGGAGGCATAACCAAGTGTTGACAACCAAGAAATTGATAAAGCATAAGAGAAAACGTATTTGTAATGAGTGCCTTCCTGTATTTCCAGTGACACCATTTCATATATAAACTTCTCTGGGAACCACCCTAAATTAACTGGAGACCTATAATGTTTTTCTGTTTGTCAAAAAACTTTGTCTAACTTAGGAACTGAAAGTCAGAGAGTCTACTTGTAAATCTGTAAACATATAAATGGTTCAGAAAAGGGAAGCCAGTGCAGAGGGGCCAGCCCAAACAATGTCAGAATATTAAATGGTCACTTGCTATCCTCCCCATAGAGATAAAGTTAAAGTTAAACCAGCTAGCTACCAGTTGGAGCTTAATTTCTACCCTACAGGCGTGACTAAACAAACAGCATTCGTGTGTTATTCGCCACAGGATCAGACGCCAAATAACACCTTGTGAGGCAGCAAAGACCTTTGCAAAGCATAAGTGTTTCATTATCCAGCAGGAAATTAGATTGTTGGTTGTTTGTTCTAAATATTCTTCTTACACAAATTAAAGATTAGTTGTTGTTTTTATTTGTTTGGCTTGTTTTGTTGGTGTCATGTGCACCACGGGTTGGAATGTAAATGGGTAAAAGGGCCCGTATGATTCAAATTGCCTAAACTGAGATGGCTGGGGCGGATTGATACAGTCTCAATGTGTTAATAGAATTCATCATAACCAGTGGCGGCTCCATCACCTCCTTTCTCTCGGTTCCCTGAGAAACACCCACACACAGACATCCTTGCATCATTTACCAACAGACTCAGTCACTTATAATCTCCCTCTCTTCTTCTCTCTCTTCTTCTCTCTCCCCCTCGCTCGCAACACTTTAGTTGCCATGGGAATGAGAGGATCACGCTGACCTAATTAGACAGCCATGCAATGATGAAATATGCACAACAGACTCCTTAGTGCCTCTCTGGACGTACAGTAGGGATAGCAGGTCACTGCCAGCATTAACATGGGGACATTCTAAAACAGCTTGTACTTCTGATTTTAGAGAGGAGCAGCATTTGATCTTGCTCCAAGTTCAGAACAAGACTGGGTTATCAGGGAATACTGAGAGGGGAAAAAGAGATGAGAGGAACTGCAGCATATGAGACAAAAAGAAGATAACGTGAGGGACTAAAAAGAAAGCTGAGTCTGTGTGCGAGCAAGAGAAGATGCAGCGGGAGAGTGTAAGGGATGTAAAACGATAGAGTTAAAAGTAATCCTTCCTAATCCATTGGCAGCACACTGCACTGTATTCAGTCTAAACATGTAGTGATCCCACTTGTCTGAGCTGATTTACCACCTATTAACTTAAGCCACTCAGGATAGTATTTACATGTTGCTGAAAGCCATCATTGGGCTGTCAAAAGATCTTTATACTTCTACTTTTAGCATACTGAGAGTAAAAATAATTTATTTTACAAAGATTTGGGTTTATGTATGAAATATAATCGGAAGAACATCCATCCTTCATTCTGATTTTTTAAATTTAGCTTCATTTCCATTTTCTTTCTTGTACTCAATTCTCTGCATCTTTAATCCGGCTCAGAGCTACCTCCACGACAATAATGAATGACATTAACAAGTTGATATGATTAAACTAATAAACTAACTAATAAAGCAGATGTATCATATGAAACTTTGTCAGGGAAGGAAAATGTGAACTCAATGAAACGCAATCTTACTTTCAGACCTCAGCACTAACAGTGTGAAATACAAAAGAATCCCAGATGAAAAGGATTTAAGGAGAAAAGAATAGATTTGAATATAAAGTAAGTGTGGATATGACAGTTTTAGGGATTTTTCATCTTTCATGAATTCGGTCTATGATGTTATCCTGGGCCATAACGGCAGGATTTTTTATTCTGTCTGCAGCAAACCTGACATGATAAAAGATTTTATTTTTTTTCAATATGCGCATCACCATGACCTTCTTCAGGTCACGTAATTACTTTAGATCAGAAAAGTTATACTGATAAATAAAGTGTTCCATATTTTGGCATTAAGTGCTTTTGGATTTAAGTTACAGCTATAAATAATATTTTCATCTCGTGGAATATTTCTCCGTCTAACAGATTCATAGATCAAAGGCTCAGCACAGCTTCAAATTAGGGCATGTGACCAGATTAAAGCTGGTTTACATCTGGTTTATGGAATTTACAAAGTTGGGTGTGAAAGTGTGGGGGCACGCTTTAGTCAGTGTCCCAGCCACTTTGTGATTAGTGGCGTAACCACGCATATTCAGGTTAGGCTATTGCTTCCTCCAGGACTCTTAATTAGGTTGCTCACACTGAAACAGCTGAGTTATCTTTGACAAATGCTTTGTTATTCAATTCTTCTGTCAGGCCAAGTTTACAAAATCAAGTATTTCTTCTTTTAATTTAATTACAAGCTGCAGTGACTATCCGAACATTGATATTTGTTCCTATAAAAAGCACCTGCTATGGGAGTTGACACTGACATGACACTTAAACCCTTCACATTACAGTGCAAATATCCTCCGACAGTTGATTTAATGATGTGACACCTATTCAGCATACTGCAGACTTTCCCTTTTTTCATTAGTTAAACAAATTCTTTAAACTGTTTCTGTCTTTTAATTCGAACCTATTCTGCTCAGCTAATGTGTGTTCATGTATTTTAGCTGTGGTTTATATATCACATACATACTGTATTTACCAGAGCAGGGAGGAAAAATGCTTTGGGTAATTTTCGAGAGTAATTTTCACATGTCCTGCTGTCATGAGCTATTTTAAAAGCATATAATGTCGGAGTTGTTCATACCAGTTTTCTTAGTATGACTTTCTGCCCAGCAGGTGATGATGTACAAATGTAACATCTCTTTTTCTTGCTCAATTGTGATGGTAAACGTTATAATTTTATTGATTTACCAGCTAAACTATTTTAATGTACTTAGTTTATGTTGTGGGGGGGGCACACCTTTTTGTGAGTGTTCATGTCGAATGAACAAACTTTGACAAATCTGAAGCGACTATGGAAATCAACAGCTGCAGGTAATTTCCTCTCTACTGAACTGTAAGATGACCCGGATTGCCTCCACGACTTCATTTCATGTGAAATGACTCAAACACAAAAGCTGCTATTGTTGATTATGTGAGACATGAGCCAAAATACCCTCATCTTCGTGAATGGGACTCCTCTAGATGTGACCTACACATTGCTTACTGTTGTTTCACATGCATCATGCGGCAGTAAATGACTTACCTCGATCGCTGTCGTATAGATAGGCAAACTTGTCCCACTTATAGTACTCGATAAGGCTAAGGAGAGGCCCCTTGATGTCTGGTCGCATCTGGATGATAAACTGATGAGTTCCATCCAGAGGGAAGCTGGGTGTGATGAAGGAGACGTGTAGAGTGCCACAAAAAGATGTGATGGTGTTTACAGACTTCTTGTCATAGAATCCAAAGATGGCGTAGACTCCTCTTGAGAACTGTGAACAGACTGAAAAAGACAGAAATATGTTTTTTAAAAGAATTCACAAAAAGGTTGACTCACTCCTCTTAATGATTAATTTGGAGTGGGCTCATTTCAGCTAATGGACTGAACTGAAACTAAAATTTAGAAGGCTATTTGGCCAAAACAATCCATTATTTCTTCCTCTGACTTTCATTTGTGAAACCAACAAAACTCCCTGTTGAAACTCATAATAATATGCTCCATAAATCCAAGGCCGATTTTCAAATCCCTTATTGGACATTACGGTCAGACACAACTATTAAGGGACATTTCAGTTTCTATTTTGGTTGATTAATGGACACTTTTCCTATAGCTCTGTCAAGGGAGTGCTCATACCAACAGTAAACGATCTACTGTACACCAGGCTCTTTGTAAAGCTTTTAGGAGTTGCCCAATATTTTTGCAGAAAGTGAAATGAAAAAGTAGGACCATGTAAATGTGCACGGTAGATGCCTGTAGATATATTTTACATTGGAAACACATTCATATGGAAAAAATATTAACCCAATTTTGCTTCATATGCAATGAGAATAAAGTTGAAGCTCTTTTAATAATGTTATCAGACTTTAATACCACCGATAAAATCCATTTCATGACTTATTATGCTGCTTCCGCTGTATCTCTGGACAATGTTATCACTACCTCAGATTCAAGTGGAGAAAATGTGGCCACATCTGTACAATATTCAGTTAATTGAGGCTTATAGGCGTTTCTTGGTATATGGTATTCTAGAGTATTTTAGGATTCTAGCTTTCAGCTGACAAGTTTGTGGTCTCCTGTTTGACTGAGTCATAATATACTGCCTGTTTAACCTTTCATGTGCTTTACATTATCTCAACACATTATAAAACTGTTTGCCATCGTGGTGACCACTTACAATAAGTTGCAGAAGGGTCATTACATTACATTAGATTATATAATACATAGATCTCCAGATTGTCAGAAAGGTTTTTGCCTATGCCACTTACATATATGACGGATTTACCCTCGTGTCAGATTATTGTCGTAATGTCTATAACATATTGCTGACTTCGTAACATTTGTTTATTCAACACTTACACCCTGTGCTCACTTACATTAGGTAAAGTGATGTTGATGGCCCCTGACGTTAATTATGAAAAGACAACAGGGCACTGTAGACTGAAGGTAAACATGAATAATAAATTTGTATATAAGCCTGAGGTTGCAGGATTTCCTTCTAACTCAGGGGTCATCAGATTGGCATGTTGCCTGTAAATGTGTATTGATCAAAAGTGAAGTAATCAGGATTATTGATGGAGATGTACCTGTTTTACAGTGTAATTAATCTAATGAGTCATTTCCTCTATCACAGTATTACTTTGTCCACTTTCCCAAGAAGGGAAATTAAATCCGTATATCAGATGTCCATCAGACTTACAAAGGTCCTGTTAGTATTGCCGGCTTCCTACCAAGGCAGCGAAATAACAATTACTTTGTATTTCACCCAAAAAAGGAGGACGTATTATACCTATAAGAATGAATTGTTCCTGTATTGTGCATTTCTTCACAAATCAAAAACCTGTTTCTTATCAAGCAGCTTACTTACAAAAAGCTTTGCCTTGAAATTGCAAGCAGCCAATTCAAATTTGACTCATAAATCATTCAAGAGAGAATGTTGAATGCTAATCCATTCTTAAACTTCAAATAGTCTTAGGAGGAACAATAAGAGGAAAATTTGATTCATTCTGCCTAAAACAGAGCAGTAGAAATTGGACAGTTTCTACCATTATTATAGCTGTTCTTTCCCACAAGGTACAAAAACATAGCTATTATTTTCTGAAACCACCAGATATGTTCAAAAAAGAATTGTAGAACACTTGGTCCTTTACTGTTAATTTCACTTTTATGCCAGCAACTGGTAAACTTATTAAACAAACCAAATTATTGTACTTAATCTACGCCATTGCCCAACAATCAAAAGTCCCTGATGGCATAAAAACATACAGAGCTAATGACTTTATTAGTCTTTTGGCATAAGCAACTAAATGTTCAGTGAAGTCAAATTGCCGTTGCCCAATCACTTCAATCGGAAGGTAACATTATTCTCAGTCTTCTTAATGCATGATAGGGACCAGTGAGGTGGCCACAGAGAGCAAAAACCTCATCAGTCTAATTTCCCCTTTGTATTAGTGTCTGCAAACTCCATCTCAAGTGTGCAGCCTGTTAAATGTCACAGTCTGATCAGAATGTGATTTGGTTTAATTTGTTGACAACAAATTAAATGTCCATCAAAAGACAGGATAAGTTAGGTTTAATAGAGCATTTTGACCAGAAAACTGACATGATTATACGCTTTCTTTGATTCGTCTTTGATGTGTGATGTGTGATTGCCATTTTGTCAGAAAGTACAGTTTTTTCAAGCTTTAATCACTTTATCAGCACTGAACTATTTATGAACCATTCAGAATTAGTCAGCCATAACATTTGTATGAATTACATGATTTGCTTCCCAAAATGGTGTATATTTTGGACTTCTTATTATATGAATTTGCATCTTTTGAGATGGAGTGACAGGGATTTAACAACACAATGCACACAGGGGTGTTCTAAAGGACACTTTCTAAAACATATAACAGTTTATCAATGGTAGTATGTGAAAATATGTCCTTGGCTAATAGGTAAAATTACAGCAGTGTTTTTATTTTCTTTCTTTTATCCACATTTACAGTCTCCCTGCTATATAAATATGCATGATATTTAAAACGTTGGGTTGTGACTGGGCTAAAAACAACCAAACACACTCCTATGCTTTATTTGGACTCAGTAGTTACATAAAAGTTTATCTTTTTGGATGGTAGAAGGTATCTGGAGTATTTCCCAGAGAGAAACTATGCATACATGGAGAGAGCATGCAATCTCCTTGATCCTCCCAGGTTTGAGATATTATAGATATTTTGGGAGATTCATATTAGCTCCTGATGGAATTTCAAAACAGAATAAGTATATCTTAGCACTACTCACTCCTACATCTCAGGGCTATGAGAGTTGCCAAGCTTCCTTTAGGGTGCGTCATTTCTGTCTATTGTCATGCCTTTAAAGCTTTCTTTGCTGATACATTTGCTGGTGTGCTTTCTGACTTTGCCCAAGATTAAAAAGTCTTGAGCTCATGCTTAGAGACGGGATATCCTCATGGCTGTGCTGCAGCTTATGTCAGAGCAAACAGTTTGACAACATGTTACTTTATTACCAAATATGGTAAATCACAGCCAGAAGACTGCACAATCCAATTGTCTGTGCAGTGACTGCTCAGAATATTGTGTTGGCTCTGCAATGTGACTTCTGAGGAGACTGGGATGGTTTTAAACGGACAAGACTTCCATTTGTTCTTTGCCAATAATAAACCTGAAAATCTTTAATTAAGGAAGAAAAACCAGCCACGAGGACCAACTCTCAGAAACGCGGAGGTCTGAGAAAAAGCCATTAAGCTGTGGTCACATCTGACTGCTTTTCAGTAAAACAAGTAATAACTCATCCAGAGAATCCCCCTCAAAACGCAGAAGTGAGTGACTAGAAGAGTCTCTTTTCCAAGTGTTGTGAAGGTCATCCTAATTTGTATTCAAATCAAAATCCTCAAAATTTGCTCACTGTTGGGTCGAATGGCTCAGCACTGATATACGATTGCTGCTTGGTTTTTGTATAGAAAAGTTACAAATAGACAAGAATTATGGGAATACAATTTTTCACAATTTTGGAACTCTACAAGCAGGATAAGTATAAACCTTTTAATCTAAATATTGCAGCGATGGACTATGGCTTGTTTTTAAAGTAGAGTTTCCTCAATTACAGGTGAGTCCACTGGTCACCAAACTCTACTTAAATATACAAATGTTTCAATACATGAGAACAGGAGATAACTGTTCAGAATAAAGACAAGCAGAAAACAAAAGTGAGTTTCTTTTAAAAGATGTGTGCAATCAAAGATGGATGGAGAAACTGACACGTCCTCCTGATCTCTTCTCATTTACCAATTTTTTTCCTACCTATTACCATTTATTACAAAGCATCTTAACTTATGCTGCAGAACACTGGAAATGATATTGTTGGTGTTTTCCATTTTTTCTAATATCATCCGTGAGATTCTGACATTGTTTCCAAACATCTGCGGATGCCCACACATCAACTATTTCTGTCCTCTCTGTGTTTCATACATTAGATTTTCTGCACTCATTTAATAATGATTTATGGATTCCATTCTAAAGCACTACACATGCAGGGCAACATTAAGCAGGAAACAGCCTGGATCATTTGCCGTTATGCTGGTTGCTTTTGTTTTGTATGACGTTGAGGTAAAAATTATGCACTAAGTTGTGCATGTAATTGACACTACAGCTGTATCAGCTTTTATGGGGCTTTCTTGCGGTCATCAGAAAGTTAGAATCGCGTCATTTTCAAAAGGATACTAAATCTGTTACAGTGGTGACTCTGGCACAGTCCAAGGAGAAGGTGTACCCTCTGAAATATATTTAGCCGTCCCAATTAGCTGACCTCCTTTTCAGCACTATGACACTGAAGGCGTTTCAATTCCACAGCCACTGTTTACACGTGTGCTACATCACACTTCCAAGAGCAAATCTTTTTAACTTAGCAGTGCAGAAAACATCCTACTTTAGCAGAATTCTGATGGGATTTTCACTGGCTTTGAATTTCTGAGAAAACGAAAGACAACATTTGCCTTTTTTTGTCTGTTTAGACAATTTGCTCATTCCATTTGAGTCCTCAAAATATATAAGTGCACCAATTGTTACAATTATTGTAAATCTATAACAAACTTGCATGTAATATGGCCTAACATGTTAAAAACGTTCCATATAAAAGTTGAAAAAAATCACCCTTTTGATGAATGACAAAGCAACTTTAGTTTTCACAGAGATTTTAAGAGTACTTTAGACATTGACGTTTTTTTTTCAGATTAAATAAAGAAACCTGTTTGCAAAAGACCAACAGCACAACAGCACATCAGCAGCAAAATGATGAATCAGAGCATCAACACATTTTTGCATCAACAGATCTGACTGTTGTGCATCTCATTCCCTGATTCCCTGTAATACTCCTGTTCTCACCCCCCGAAAAAGCCTCGAGACATTTTGCCCTTTATGTAAAACTGAGCTGTCACCAGTTGGCGCTGCAGCTTAAAACCAGCACCTTCCTGCTAAAAAGCCCCCTGAGCAAGTTTGTCCGCAGTATAATTGACACAAAAGTAGATTTAGACCTTGAACATCCAAAAATAACTGAATGCAGAGCTGTTTTTCTGTGCCTCTATTATTCTATCAATTCAATGTGTCAACTTTTCTTTTCTCTGATTTAATTCTGAGCTCAAAACAAGAATTTGTTGTTGGAACCCAAAGCACTTATGAAAAATAAAATCTTTGTTAATTTAGCCGTTGACAGTATGATCAGAAAGGTTTTTTCCAGGCTGTGAAACCTCATCTATTTCCAACAACACTGTGCCTTTTTCACGGAGGACAATGTATATTTCATCAAGGAAACAATGAAGACTGTGCAATATATATGACGACTGCATGTTCTAGTAGAAGAGTCTATGAACAGTAATTAACTGAATGCCTGGAATTGAGATCTTTCATTTACTGAAAAAACATGGTGTGAACTGAAATGCAAAAAATTGTAGGGATAATAGATTATAATGTGAAGAAAAGGCCATCTATGTGTACCATCTTTCATATAATAATATTATTTTATCGTGAGATTATAACAGGCAGAAACAAGCAGTTTCACAGTGACATGTTTAAAGGAATGTTATTGCTATTTGATATTTTGGATTGTAAATCAAATAGTTGGCCACCGTTGCCACTTTTTGCCCACAAACGGAAAAATAAACTAGTTAAACATTTCTCCTGCAAGCTAATTTTGGAAGAAAGCTTGCGGTTCCCCAGGAAATAGCCTCTAAGGCAGGATATAGTCTTATGGTCTAGGAGTAACATGAGTATTCTTCATAGACTTGTTCCTGGGAGGACTTATTAGAAGAAGCATCTTAAAGGAAAAAAGCTTAGGTATGTAGAATTATGGCCAGAAGCAGAGCAGACAGGTTGGGAAATTAGGATTTGACCAGTGGAAGTAGGATGTAGAGGATTTGTTGCAAAGCCTGATCTCATTGTTGTGGGAGTTGGGTGTAAGTGCGCAGAATATGAGGAAAATAGTCGAGGACATGTCAGATGAAGCAGTTAGGGTCAAGCTGGGGGCCAGCAGGGGGAGGACTTAGGGTTGACGGACCTCAGAAAGACTAGAAAGAAATCCAAGAAGAGGAAGTATATATAGTTGGAGTGAAGAGTCAGAATTAGCCCTTTGAAGCCAGTTGGCCATCTTAGGTGAAGTGGCCCTATGTGGCCTTAATGACCATGGGACTGTTGAGCTTTGATAGCAGCCCTTTAGCTGAGATTGGTCGGTGTTTAAGCGTTTTTTCCGCTGTTTGGATGATAATGTTTGTTTGCTGATGTTTGCTGATCTGCTGGTGTGTCTTGACCTGGATTCACCTCTTGGAATATCTGTAACCTTATCATCGTGCCCTGGTTAAAAAATGGTCTTCAATGCGAGTGTCTGACTAAATACATTATCTCATCTTCCTTCCTTTGTCCTTTCACCAATAACGTATGGTTTACAGATTATTCCCTAAAATGTAATCTGCAAATAATTAAATCAAAATATATTAATTTGTTTGACCAAGATGAAAACTACAATTCTTAAAACTTAGATACCGCTAGAGAGCAAATCCTTTACACATCTGTGTAATGGATTTTATCTTTTCTGAAAGCTTTGGTTACAATGGCATCTGCTTGATTTCCATTGGAAGCTTCTGTTAAAGAAACATTTACAGAAAAATATCTATCCACAAAGGAAAATAAACACATATAGAACATAGCTTCCTGTGGCACAGATTAATAAAATCTCCTTTTTTTGTGAGAGCAAATCGGCCAAATTTTATTTGAGTGTTGTTTCATTGTCTGATGGTAATTATCAAAGCGGCCTTCGATGCCTTCACATGTGGAAGACTCTCTTAAATGTAATAGGTTACATAACATTCGCATTTCCATTTTTACCAAACAAACTTACATCTGAAAATCTCCTTATTATGAGATTGTGTCACTCCTGACAGAGCTACCCGGAGCCCGGCGCTGCAGGCTGTTGCCAGGGCGACAGCCCTCAGTCATGCTTTTGAGTGGCCGATCAGACTGGGAAGCGTTTTTTTGTCTCCCTGTGAGCAGCTCTTCCGGCAGCTGGTCTATAGAACAGTGCAGTTCAGTTCTTATCAACTTCTGACCCCCTTCCTCTCATCCCTCCTTCAGTTCCTCCGTCTCTCCTTTTCCCTCGTGCTTTTGTTCGCTGACCTGTTTCCTGGAGGCTTTCTGGTGATGGTGGATGTAGGTTTCACAAGAGCAAGTTTGATGAATGGCGTCATACTGAGGGGCTCACTGTTATCATTTATTTTATCATCCTACATGGTGCAATCATCTTTTCACGACCTTGAGTATTTTTTTGTTATATTTGAAGGAAGATGGGAATGAACATCTGTGTGTGTAAATGGGCACAAAGGATTTTGGTTTATCATCTAACCCACGTTTAGGCATTTGTGACTAAACCAAACAAGGTGGAACTTAATCCCTTAACCCTAACTAAATTGGCATCTCAGACCAACAGGAAGTAATAAATTGTATGGTCTAAAGGGAGAAAAAAAAGTTGTATACCCTTAGAAAAAGTATCTAAAAATGAAACACAAAATGGTATTCCTGTTGCCAGAAGTTTTAAAATCCATAAGCAAGAAAATAATTAGTTTTAGGAAACAAACCATTGGCTTACATTCTAAGACTGTTCTGCTATCTTAAAATCACAAAATACAAACATAAACAGGCCATAAAACATAAAACAGAACCATTAATTGATTTGCAAAGCTGATTTAAACATTGTCAGTTTAGTCCTGGAGGACTGGTCCAGATTTTAGGAGCACAAAACAGAGACACATTCTATAAAAAAAGACAATCAGTCATCCCTCACCTTTGTGTTGATGTCTCTATACAATCCAAAGTTAATGATCTCGTGATTGGTTCATAATGATCTTGTAAAAATCTTGACTAATTCTGTCCTTGAAATCACTTCCTTTTTCCTAAATTGTTCTGCACTGTGTATCTGAGCACAAGCACGCCAATCCGTGCCAGTAGGGAAAAGCTCAAAACGGAATTTTTCACCCCTAATAGTCCTGCCCATGGCCAGCCCATCGTGCATCACACACAGCGGTTTCGTTCTCATTTTTATCTCCCTCTTGTTATAAAACATATCGCATGGCCACTGACCTTTAGCGGAAATACCACGGCGGTCTTTGAAACCACTGTTCTATGTTCTAATGGTCTTGGAAGTTGCCAGAACAAAAATGAGTTACATCCAGAAAAAGCACAGGGGTTTGAAGGGAACCGCTGCCATGGCAACCAGTTATGCAGTGTTTGCAGAAGATAAGCAGAAATAAACTGAGACTCCGCTACAAAGCACAGAGGCGTGCACATGATGCTGCCGTTGGTTCCACTCCGTTTAGGTGTCAAACACGTTATTATCAATCTTATTTCCATTCCTTACTTTCTCCTTTTTTCTCTATTAGTGCTCTGCTGTCACATTAAATATACCCTTAAGTTTTAACATCCAAAAACAGAACACACCTGTCCATGTTATTGTTATTATCTGAATACCGTTATCATCTGTATTTGAGGTTAGCATGCTATTGTTCACTCTACCACCTCTTTCCCGGCCTCAGTGCCACCAGAGCGTGCACACGGCTGAATATATCCATCCTGATTGTGTATGCATGTGTCTGTTTGTTTGTTTGTCCTCAGACACCTGTCCAACACAGTGACCGCCCCTGCCAGGGGACCAGGGTGCTGACCAGGCTCGTGTTGACTCAGCTTCTGGCCCATATCCTATCTCCCTCTGCCTCATCATGTTTCCGTCTCGTTTGTTTTTCTTATCTATCTTTAGCTCCCAGCGTCGTTGTCTCTTTAACGATACGTTTCTCTGACACCTTTTCACATACACGGACAGATACACTTTTCTGTAGTAAACCTCAGAATGACATCAATCACTGAGAATCTGACCACATATTGATTTAGCTAATCCCATTCTGGATGTTATCCAAGTTAAAAACCTTGTTTTTTGCAATCAAAGTTAGTTTTTTTTTCTCTAAGAAGCATTACATCATACTTCTATGATTGCTTTGTAAGCAGTTTATCTTAAACTGAACATAACACATCATCACATGCTAATTCCCTGACTTAACATGCCATACTATCAAACACTGGTACAGTGTTTGTGGCTGATAGTTGAGCTGGCGGGGGCAGGATTATGTCATGTCAATGAATTTAGCTAGTAACTGAGCTAAGTTAGGGAAAAAATAAAAATAAAAACATGCCAGACAATCATTAGTTAATTTTCATTATTCTGATTCTTGTATGACAAGTTCACATTAATGGTACTGATCGGGTTTTTATTTTTAATCAAAAACTGGTGCCACATCTGCCACCTTAACCTTTTCTTCCACAATTTGTCTGTTTTGTGAAGACGTGTATAATTCGTGCTTACTCTCTTCCATTTTCTCCCCTAAGTTTGAGATTGAAGTGATCACAATAAACGTAAGAAAAGCAGTAGAATCTTAACACCCACAGAATAAAAAAGACAAGTTTTACACGTCCTTACAAATGTTCACGTAGGGAAACATTTGGAGCGACACATCAACAGAGCCAAGCAGTGGGGAAATCTTCTTGTCACAGTTCAGTCACAAACACACAACTCCACACATCTGTGGAGTGTCAAGTGTCTGTCTTAAAGCCACAACAGAGAGGACCTCAAAAAACTCTAAATTTAAAACCACCAAGCCTGTACTTTGTGTTTTTTGTGCCCCGAGACATTCTTTTCCATTCTGATCCATACCTCAAAACTCAATTATTATAAACTCGATTACAAAATGTCTAACGGGAGCCCTGTGGCATCAGTTTCACATTTTTCTTCTGATCCTCTGATCCACTTACAAACTCTGCATTTGTAAAGTAACCGATGAGCCAACAGCTGCTTAGATTAGTTGGCAATAGTCCAGATAAGGCTTTGTGAAAATGGACCAACAGAGAAGAAGTTGTTACAAGAGAACAACACAGCTCCCTGCAAAGCAGACGGTGGTTAACAGGACTGCTGACAGCACAGAGAAATGTTGTAAAATGGATCAAAGCTCAAAAAGAAGCAAACAAAGTGAGCTCCTAAGAAAAAAGGGCCAACCAGTAAATAAATGAAGCCACTCGCACCCAATACATTTGCAAGAATTTGGCGGGTAATAGCAAAGAGGCTTTTCTTTTTACAAAGACAAAGCAGGAAAGTTAACTCAAGAGTACGACTCCGTATGTGCAAAAATACAAGTAATGTAATTGTTTTGTGTAAAGGGGTTACAACCTCACAAAAACCAGCCCCTCAAGATTTTTTTTCCCCCTGATCGGGTTCACCTTCAGCTTGCATTATTCTGCCCTTTGTAAAGGACATAAAACGCCTGAGGAAAGTCTCTTACCTTTACTTTAAATTTAGATTTTGGTCGGTGAAACAACATCACAGATGGACATCCACTACAATATAATTGTTTTTTGCTGTTTCATTCATTCATAATTTCCTCTTTTTCCTCTGTGTCACTCCTTTTTTTGTATACACACACATTCACAACACAGTCATGCGCACATCATAAAATCTTAATATGTTCAACAAGGACACCGTGTGAGACCATACATGGCAACTGGATCAAATCTTAATCACCACAAAGGCGGGAAGGACAGGTTCTCCTCCCCGCATGCTAATGAGCATCCCTCCTCTGTAGAAAGGTTATGCGCTGCATAAATGAAAATTTGAGCTGTCCTCAGTAAATCGATCTTCAAAATGACTGCACTATCATGTCAATGTCAGATTTATATACAGCAACCTACCCATGTGTTAATCACTCTATTTATGTGTTTTTTCATTTGACTTTCTTAAAGGCACATCTAAATAACTTCCACTTTCCAATTTTCTGGTGATAAAAATTGCACTTCAAAAATTGGCAAGTTTAAGTTTATATTCAATTCAAAATGGTTTGAAGTTTGTTTTTTTCTGAAGAATAAACAATATTAATGATGAAGATATTTGTACTCGACAGGCTTTATACTGTAACTTGGAATTTTAGATACTTTTTAGTCCCTGTAAATAAATAAAAAATACATTTATGGTGTTTTAAACTTTGATAAGAGGTGCACATGACTGGGTACATTTTTATCGTATCAAATCCAAACTGGGATATCTAGATAGAAGTTGAATAACAAAGCCTTTGTTGCATCTTTCTATGATAATGATCTGAGTTTTGTGTCGGCAATCTCACCATATTTGTCTTTTACGACACAGGTGCTTAGATACAGTGTTTGTGTGATAAGTGAATGCTTTTATACATGAATGGATGAATGACTTCGTACAATCCATTTCCCCAGCAGGATATTTATTCTGAAGCCTTTTTTTTTGCCAAGGACCTTGATCCAGTAAAGAGAGCATCATAAGTGACCCCAACTCTTACAACTGGGAACATTTTTACATGTCTTGGTTATCGTCATTGGAGGACTAAAAACAAATGCAGAAAATGCATCTTAGTGCTGAGAAAACGTTAAACTGGGAGTTAGCTGAGGTGTCTGAATCTTTTTTGAAGGATTTAACAACATGGGTTAGGTCGGGGTCTGCATCCAGGACAAGCTACCATCCACAGAGGGTTTCGAACCCAGTTTTTCGACCAGCCAGCTGCCAGTCCTACTTAATATTTCACAGCTCTATAAGAAATGGAGACACACTTCGTTAGGTGTGAACAATAAATTGGCTATAACCAATTCACTGCAGTGCAAATATGGCGGGGCCTCAGCTTTTGATCATTCAGCAAGCATGCATCCATGAAACATCCATGAAACATGAAATTACAGCATGACGCGATTCAACCATGACAAACAAAAACTTTGAAGTGTTAAATCGGCAAGCCGGCTGTCAGTGACCTCAAACTCCTCTAATGGGGCTGATTGGAGGAAGCTTTGTCAGCTTCGGCGATCTGAGTGTCAGTGGGCACGCTATGGCACCACATGAAGCTTAACATTTCAGGTGAACATATACATACAAACAGTTACATGGTCACAATAGATTGGAACATCATGGGGAGGAATCATTGAGCCCTGATTACAATATTGTTCTTCCATAAGCCTAGGCCAAATGGAGCATCTTCGGGATCAATAATGAACATCTACTGGCCTATCTATTCTACATTTCTTTAGGATTTTGCCCTTTTGAGGTTGCTAGTTTTGCTTTATTTGTCCCTTGCAGATGGGTCGCCTAACACCTAGGACATAAATGAGCTAATCTGAGGGTGAGGACTTCAGATGGACATTGTAGCAGTATAAAAGTATGCATAGATGTTTGAAAGGGAATGTAGCATAGCCTTAAAAACTGTGGATCTACTGGTATGTTGGAAAAAAAAAGGAAATACTTCTGAAATTAAGTTTTTATACTTTTACTGATGAAAATAAACTACTTCAGTTTCATTATTCGTGCCACGGTTTTTTTTTTTCAAACCAGATATGCATGACCGTCTATGGTGTGCACTCTACCCCATTTAACCCCATTTAACCTTCTCATAAGCTTTTGGAACAAGTCGCAGTTTTACCATATCACATCTCTGACGGAATCGTATATTACATAATGGCAGCATGTCACAATTTGCAAAAAAGAGCATTCAAATAATTCAATTGGCTTTCTTTGCATTCTTACTCAACACTTTGTTGCCAAATTTATGGATTGTACCTTTAATTTTCCTCACACTTCCACCACTAACATTTCCTGAGAAACTATGTTGATGCTGTATTTGATCAAATTTACCATGAAACATAGAGATACTATCATCTTTTCTCAATAAGCAGTCGGAGGGAGATCTAACATTTTTAATCTGAGGCTCACTATGAAATAAGCTCCCAAAAGATTCTAACAAAATGTATCCAGATCTTCACAGTGTAGCCTAAAGCAGTAATTTCAATCAGACTTTTGAGAAACAATCCAGAGCTTTCGGAGAGTTGATTGGACACACTTTAAACTGGATTTAGGTCACCTAATCACTGTAAACCGTCATGAACTTGACCTAGTCATTCAGGTTAACGATGAATGAATCAAACATCTGAACGGCCATATGAGACTTTTTTTTTTTCACGCTCCTAAATTGCGATCAGTGTTGGATTTCAATACTGGAAAAAATGTGGTGTGTCTAATCAGAAGAGAGCGTGAAGACAGAAGGATGCTGAGATGTGAGTCATGTGTTTTGGTATCTAAAAAATGGCCAGAGATGGCGTAACTTTTTGAAATTTCTGTGACTAACTGTCACTGCTCCTCATGCTTCAAACTGATAACAAAATGTTTGGTAAAGGTTAAGATATTCAGATTAAACTTTGGGAATTTTCTTAGGAGAAATCAGCTAACATGGATCCATGATAATTGTGCATTTGACTCCTCATCACAGGGAGCATGTCTGTCAGCCGTGTGCTTTTTCCACTCAGACTCCTATTCATATGATTTGAATAATAATGTGAGACCTGGGGATGTAAACATTAGAAAGCCATTATGTTAAACAGGTTTTATTAAATCTTGAGACCAGCTCTGCTTTGTGGATTGAAGATCCCCTGTAGCCACTGTATTTGACTGCAACTAAACCCAGTTTTTTTTTTTTTCAATTGGCAGCATAATCAGATGAAATTATGATTTAATTAAAAACATTATTCCATTTCCCCTCAAAACATGGAAGCTGAAAATGTAATTCCCAAAACCCCCTTTCCTGTATGGCCTAATATTTCATGCTTCCATGCCCTTAATAATGACACATTTAGGTTCCCATATATATTGGCTGATTTGGCACATTTTGCACATAGTATGATCATGCTAAGCCCTTTAAACCATGGTTTGGTACCAATACAATCTTAATAAGAAACATTTGTCACTCCCTACTTGAATTTCTGATTTCATATTACTGGTTAAGGTTATGAAAGAATACCATACAAGCATAAAAGGCTTTTTTCTATATGTAATATTTTATGTGGGGTCTGAAATGGGTCATCATTGGGGATAAAGTACCTATTTTACTCTGACACAGTGAAAAACTGAACTTTGACAGTATACAATTAGTTTTTCTCACGGTAATGTGTTTGTTTCTTTTGTGATGAAACGGCTTGTAAGGTCGAGGTGAAGATGCTGTAATGCAAATACAAACTACTTATGAGACCCTCTTTATAATCATGTCAGACTGGTTCTGTAAATGGATGTCTATTTAGGCATGATGACTCTCAAATGTCACATTTTCTTTAAGGAAACAAAGCAGAAAATGAGGCAGCAATAAAGAGTAAATAAGACAGGCTAGACAACAAGTCACACTTCATCAAGGTAAAAGGAGAATTTACAGGAATCAACAGAAGAATCTCTGATGCTTTGATTCCCATTATGGTATATGAAAATGGCTTTTGCTGACCCTTCAAGCTTTCAAGAATTCTGACATTACCATAAACACAGTGAGAATTCATACTCAACATGCCTCAGTCTAAAGCATATAGAGTTGTTCTTTTTACTTTTTTGAGGAAAAGTTTAGGTTGTGTTGGTGATTTTGACCTGTCTTAGAGGATGTTCTCCTTTGAAGAAGACTTTTCTCTATATGGCTTTAGAAAAAATAACTTCACACACACACACATTTATGTATATGGTCCCAATGACTCCCCTGGGTTTTGCAGCAGATGCAGGCTGGCCCAGATGAACCGTTATTGATGGAGGAATGTGTCATCCCGCCTCCTACTGTCTCTGACACACTGTGTGCTGATTAAGTCTGCTGCAACACAGACCACTGAGTGTTCTGAGTCTGGGATCTATCTACAAGTCCCAGTCCTTGCAAGGAAATAAAGCACAATACTTAAAATCCAATTTTTTAAAACATTATTTAAGTTGACAGATTTCACATGGCGAAAAAAAAACAGAAATAATAAACTGCTGAAGCTCGCTAACCTATTTACTCCAAACAAAATATGTCTGTTTTTTTTGTGCCTTTTTTAAAAGCCTCTGTGTGGTTACACAAGAGAAAGCCTGTCAGAAGAAGTGATATGGATGTTTTAGTTCCAGCTGCTTCCCGACAGCTTCGGCGTTTCTCCTTTTATTCGCCCCTGAATAATAATTTCGGAGTGTATTTTCACAAAAGATAAAGTGGCTGTGTTAATGTGCTGTAATTACAGATGGAGGTGGATTGTGAAACAGACTGCCATCTACTGGCAACCCCCCTTCCCCCCCCTCCTCCTTCCTCCATCCCACTCAGGAAGTCATTTAGTACTCAGACAGAGTTCAGGAACACACACAAGGTGTTTGCATAAGCGATGTTAAATATAAAAATCCATCTCTAGGAGCATTTGTCCCATCAATTCAAGACATTTTTTAAAAACGGAAACCCTCCAGAAGCAGAAGTTTAGAGTTTGCATAAACTCTTGTTTACTCCAGACTTCAGTGTTAATGTTAATGAGCCCATTACACAACTGCACAGTCATTTTAAACTCGAAATGGCATCTCTCCTCACACAGATTTACACCAGATGTAAAGGAACTCAAACTTGCTACACAGAAACACAACACTTTAACCTTTATAACAACTAAACTTCTGGAAAAAGGAAGAGAAGAACATGAGATGAGAAAAGCCAACTGGACCCTAAGCCGTGGATTTTCTGTGAAATTAGTGTCATTTTAGGTGCTGTGATCCTGTGCATGGTCAGACTGATACTACAGATGACTCACTCTTAGCAGGTCAGTAAATTGGTTCAAACTGACGTAAAATGCTCGTGACGAATAATTTGAACATCTACTTAACTGTCCCTGTGATCTGCTGGATGCAGAGAGCCTTCCCAAGCAGGGAAGCTTTTATATGGTAATGAAATCGATTGGACTGATGCGAGCAACCAATCAGAAGCGTTTGATTTATGTTTAAGGGACTGTTGAGAGCAGCAGTCGCTTGGCAACCACCTAATGAATGTACGGCATACAGCGACCTTAGAACCTATCAGCTGCTGCTGTTTAAAAGAGATCCCACACGAGCTGGGCTTATTTTAGGGAGCAAATGCATGTCTAAAAAAACTCAGTTTGCATTAGCTGTCTGATGCAAACTGAGTTTCAGAATACAGCCTGCTTTGCAACAAAGACGTTGCAAAGCAGGTGTTTTTTTCCATTCTCGTTTAATTTTCGAGACATTTAAGGCTTTTAACGAAGTTGCCAATCATCTCAAACACTGTTTCTTAATGGTTTCGTTTCGGATTTTATAGCAGATGTAACAGTGTCGCTTTATATAGACCTCGCTGTGCAGGCTGAACTATAGGAGCCAACCATGGAGGAACACATCTCCCCATCTGAGAAAAAAGGCGTGACATTGCCAGAAATAGGTCTGAGATGGTCAGTTTCAACAAGTCTCAGCTTAGAGTTTGGCAGTAGAAGAATAAATGTAGATGTTTCATTGTGATTCGGTGTGATTTCATTGTTGTTTTTTCCCCTCAATTGTTGCAAACGACAGGATCCAGGATGGCTACATGGGGTGGGGGGGCGTGGGGGGGTCTCAGAATGTTGCCCAGCGCAAAACTGATTCCCCTTTTTAATGTCTAATATGAATAATAATATGAATAATAATAACTTCATTTAAAAGAAAATGAAGAAAAAACTCTATTGTGAACAGATTTTTTTATGGTGATGTTTCTGGGCAGATCTGAAGGAATGGAAATAGATGAATGTCGCTGTTACTGTGGAAACCAACTTTCTCCTCGATCCTCAACTACCCAGCTCACGGTGTCGATGTGTTTGCACACAACATATTGATCAACAGCTCTGACAGTTTTTATTCAAACAATTGAAACCTTTATCCTTCCCATGTATGATGAATTGAGCAGCATTTGGCGTCGTGCGTAACAAGCAGATATGGGAAATATTCTTTGAAGGCTGACAACTCTATTGATGATAATGCGAATAGAGGGTATAATTTTGCGTGTGACTTACAACAGTTGGTGACAGCAAAACTGTTTGCCACCTCCAGATTGTCAATGTGAGGCGTCAGTCTGAATTCTGAGGTTCCAAACTGAACCATCCCTATCCGAAACGCACTGTACTCTTGATCCGCGCCCCTTGGAAAAAGTCCCCCTGAAATTAACACAAATACCAGTTACTCTTGCATACATTTTTAATAAAGACACATCTATTGGCTGAGGTGTGCGATTTTACGCATAAAACTATTCAAACAAACTATCTTTTTTTTTTTTTTTGCGTTATGTTGGCTCACCTATTTGAACACTGGGCGAGCCTCCAAGTGCGCATCCCCATAAAACCAGGAGAAGAGAAACGGATAAATTCACTATCTTTTCCATGTCCACAGTTTAGGTGTCCACATCCACCAGGATAGACGGCTACTCCTCTTCTGAACAGAGTCGTTAGATCCAAAACATATTGTGGACCTTCAGCCCTTGAAAAAATCTTTTAGCGAATGAGTGTTTTCTGCAGGTGGCTGGCATTCAAAGGGACACCAGCAGTGAAGGAATGGTCGTATGCAATGTAGCTCTGTTTCTACCGCCTCTTCTTTCGCTCCCAGTCGTCACTCCTCTCCTGCCGCCAGCTGTTCCTCCTCTAAACTCACAGGGACACTGCGCGTCTCCGCTCCGCACGCCGGAGATGTTCACAGCATCACACCCACAAGTGGAGAATGTTAATGAGAGGACGGAAAGTGACGGAAAAAGCCGACATTTGCGCACAAAAACGAATGCCAAGCTTTGGGAAAATAAGATAAGTCATGTTTCGTCCAAGCAGTGGTGGCCGTCATAAGGACAGGCAAAAATGTTAGTTGATGCAAGTTTCATTCAGTAGGTTATATATTTTGAGATTGCATTTTGTTCAAAGGATTCTTCACTTGTTTTGCAAAATAAGTCTTACTCCCTAAGTAGCCCATTCTGTGCGTTTTTCCCCAAAAGTCAAAGCAAGATCATATTTATATTAATAAGCCATCATCTTTAGGCCTATATGGCATTACCAAGATCCTCAAGCTACAAGTTTTTCATGTGGATGCTTATAAAGGCCCTAAACAATAAGTCAATTTGCAACTTGTTGATTTGATCACTGTTCATGAAATAAAAAAAAATAGAAATAAAAATCCAAATCTAAATTAAAATGAAGATATCAAGATTTAGACTCACTAACATTAGAATTATGCGTTTGCTGTGGATATATTTTGAGTCGGATACAAACTACATTAGCAAAGGTGACGGTACATCAGTTCAAACCATAAATCATCATTTCATAATCATGTCAGCATGATTTCCCAAATGGATGTCCACTTCGGCATGACGTCCAAATGTCAATTTTCTTCAAAAATCAAATAAAATTGCCTTTAGGAGAAGAAAACCTGCTATTTTTTATGACATGTTTATCTCCTTCTGCACAGACAGTTTAACATCCATCATTGTGAGTGATTTTAACTAATGGGGGTACATGTGGGAGCTGAAAAGTACCAGTTTTGTCAGATTTCAGCACCATGTACAGCACATCACACCTTAGATTGGCTCTTATGGAAGCCTTTCTTCACACCTCCATAAGAACACAAATTGTGTAAATTGGACACGTCCAGTCACTGTAATTAATATAAACCGTGCCAATGACAGCATCCTCTATATGGTTAATCATTTGACATTAGAAGAAAAATATAAACATTCAATTTAGTTTCTAACTCGGGCCAAGTGAGTTTGTTTGCTACTTCTAACCAGGAAGTGCTGGGCTTTACACTCTCATGCATTCCACTCACCTAAACCTGGATGTTTCCGAAAGCATATTTGCTTTGGACACGGTGGGCATGAAACCAAAAGCTCGCTGATGCTGATTCTCCCCCTGGCAAAAGCAAACTGTCCACTCATCTTTTTTTCTGTTCCACAGGCTCGCAGACTGAACGTTCATCTGTCTGACCTTGTCTGGAAGTTGCTGCCATGCTTGGGTTCACTCTGCCGTTGCCGGACTGAAAAGCAATTTAATTTTGATTGTATTACAACAAATTCCTCAGTGAACTGAATTTGCTGCCTGTGAGATGATACGACTGAAGCAATTCTCGTGAGCCTTAATGAGCTTTTATGAGTGAAACGAGAGTAGCTCATAATCAAATCCTAACCCCACTGGCCATGAGAGTTTACACAAATAAACCACATGTGTGAGATAGGGATTAAACACACACTCATGAAAATACTACACCCCTCAGAATTGGACTTTGTGGGTAAAACCGTACCTGTGACCTGCTGGAACAAGTTCATTTGTAACCACTGATGTAGTAATTTATGATAAATCTTAGATGGCTGTTTCCGTAAGAGCATTTCATGTTTCTTGCTTTGAGTACTGTAAATAGATTTGAAATTAATAGCACTTTGTCTCAATAGTGTCCACTTTAACGTGACACAAATACAAAGTAATTGAATTTCATAAGTCGAATGATAGACTGCTGTTTGATGACTTAGCTCCCAGTTCCTAAATTACACTGATAAAAAATATACTATCCATTAGGTTATATTTAAAAAATGGAAAAAAAAATACTCAGGCTGTTTAGCTGCAGGCTTTTCTTTTTGAATGTGTTTTTTCTTAAAAAAAAAAAAAAGAAAAGGAAAAAAACTGTTTACATACAGTTTGAAATATGTTCTAATTATAAACCAAATCACTTGTGAAGAAAACATCCCCAGAAGTTCATAATGACTAGGCAATATCTACAAATGCTCGAGCAGAGTGCACCATACACGAGCGGCTTAGCATAAGAATGCCCGGAAAAGAAAGATTCAGCGTAGCTATTGTGTATCAGCTATGTTCAGAAGCGATTCATCCAGCAAAGCAGGCAAACAGAGCCAAATTCTAAAAGAACAACTGCATCCCCATCCCTGTTCCACGGAGACTTTGATGATTTTCTGGGTTGTTTCAGTTGATCAGAAAGCAGAGAAACAACACATTATTTATGGCTTATAACAGACTCTGACATGACAGCGACTTCTTAAAAACACACACCGCAAAGAGATGTGGTGAAAAGATAAGAACCACAGAAATCACAAAAACAAGCATGTCTTGCCATTAAAAGTCTTTGGAGAAGTCAATCTGAAGGGAAAGGATGGGTTTGCTGCATTATTTTGCACAAATATTGCAGTGTTAAATCTTTATATGGGCACACTGACGCCTTATCTGACCTTTGAGAATGAGTTTCAGATTTTGATCACATGGGAAGCTCCAAACCAATGAGATGAACCTACATACTTGCAAATGTAAAACATTTACAGGGTGTGTAGTAAAACACCTTCTGTCTCTCTTCTGTAGCACAGAAACGATTGATCCAGGCTCCCCGGCCTTAGAGGCTTCAGCACCAACGAGCATTCACACTATTTCTCACTATCAGTTTAACTTAAAGTAAGCCGTAATGCAGAAATGAACACCATAAAATCAGCTTTGAAAGCAATTATGCAAATTATTGCTGTCTTTATGCTATCACTTATGAGAAGCTTTGCTCCACTCCTCTTTACTCTATGTTGCTTAATTAAGATTTTGAAACATTTCTTTATCACAGCTCTCTTATTCTGCCCAACACAGCATATCTGAGCCATTGCAACATCTTGAGGTTTTTCCCTATTTTATCATAAATATTTATGTTAAAAATATGTCTATGATGATGAGAGGATGAAAACTTGTTGTGACCCTTTGTATCCATTTAGAATATCCATTTTAAAGCTAATATGCTAACACATTCATCATGAAACCATCATGTTTAATAATAATGACTTCATTTAGAAATATTTAAAAATGCATTGCTTTTTGGACCCAAAGGTATTTCACTCTCACACTTGTGTTGGCTTAGACACATCCAGCTTTGATAGCTGGACTCATGGTCACGGTCCATTTCCAAATTATTTAGGTTTAACTGGAACTAAACATTTTGCCGCCCTACACCTCTTCCTGAAAACGGCATCTTCCACACTTTTTCTTACCCTGCCGAAAAAATATCCTCTGAAATACTATGGTGCATTTCAGGGAGTCACAGAAAATGACAGTTGACCTGAAAGCCACTTTGAATTTTAGAAAAACGCGCACACGCATTAATCTTTTTTAAATTATATGTCTCTGAGCACACATGACTCAAATAATGTACAGTAGCATGCATGAGCCGCTCTTATTGTAGCAGTTATTTGATTTTTTGATCATTTGTTAAAATCAGTTTAACACCAAGAATGATGCTCAACAGCATAAAAAATTATGTTTTTTACATTTCTTTTGTTTAAGTGGATTTCTTCTGTTGCATAACAGCACATCGGCTCTTTAAAAAAAAGAGAAACATTGTCACAGTGAACAAGCATGTCATTACAATTAGTTTTCTTTCTGCACTTGGCCACAATTAGCATAATCAGCATACTTTTTCTCCATTGTTATATATTGTTGTGCTTTGTCTTTAATATTCTCTCCATTACTAAAGCGTTCCACAACAACCTTGATATAAAAAACAAAAATTGACAAAATGAGGGGGCCATGTTACTGAATAGCTTGTCACCAACAAAAAGGCAAGAAACCCTCGCTGTCATTTGCCCACACAAGCTGTCCTCCTCTGTAAAAGCACAACGCTGATCTGTGAAGACCCCCGCTCACAATAAACGAGTTTCCGATAAGCCCGGTGGCCTTTCCTCCCCCCACTGCGCCTCCACTAATCATTGCCTCGACTGTCATGGTGGTTGGTTTGGTGGACTGTGCGGAAGCCTGGTGAGAGGTCGTGTTGGATTAGAAAGCACCCTGTTTGATATAGGTTACTGCACTGTGCTACTGGCAGGGGGCTGGGATGCGGGGGTGGAGAAACGCACACACAATTACACAAGCACACACTGCAGTCACACCTGTGGGAAAGGATGCCTTCCTTACATCTACTGTCTGGGTACCATCGATACGTTACTTGTATTAAAATGCTTTCATCATCACTGCGAGCATAAGAATTATTAGTGTCTGTATAGTTATGATGGCATAAACATTTATGCAAACTAAAGCACATAATAAGAGTACACCTGTGTTTTAGCATGTAGAATCCATCCACCTCCTCAGTGTCATAACAACAGACTCATTTATAGACTACCTGACATCACTTGCTCCTCTCCAGAGAGTAGACTTTGTCATGATATAAATGCGGCCATCGGGGGGCACTGCAATGTAAAATCTCCATAAATTGAGACTGAGTCAGAGATGAAACGAGTGCTCAGATCGGTCAAAACTAACCGGCACTTAATTTGTTTTCAACGATCTGTGACACTCACATTTCCGTCGATGACTCATGTTTCAGCTGCGATCATATAAGCTTTCCTCCCAGTGAAGTCTGGCTCTCGTTTGACTCCGTTTCTGTGTCACAGAGTGATTATTAGTGTCAGACAAAGAAATTCTCAGCAGTGTCTGTAACCATGGCAGCCAGAGGGAGAAAAAAAAAAAAAACAGGTCTTGTTTTCTCATTTTAAAGCAACCAATGAGAAAAAAGAAAGCTCACAGTATTGACAATTATGTCCACCTTTATACCAGCAGCAGGAGGCTAAATGTCTTCAAACTTCATTAAGGTCGTTTTTAAAATCATGACATGAGGTCAGCCGCTTTCTGGCTTCATTGAGGGAAAAATGGATTTCATATGTGAAGTCTCACAATCACTGTCAGGGAACATTTTCTCAGCAGGTTTGCGAGAATAATTTGGTGAATATGGAGACAAACGTGGCCAGAAGACAGGTGAGGATAAACAGAAAAAGGGAAAAACTTCCCCCACATGGCTCTTTCCCCCCTGATAAAAACACAACAGGAAGCGTTGAGTCTTTGTGTTCATTTTTAATCACATCAAATGGTGAAAAGTCATTTGATATTTCATTGTAAATTTCACAAACACACGGTCACGGCTCAGTAGTGACCCATTTTCACAGGCTACAGGTGGGAAATATCAAGTGTAAAAATTTTAAGAGTGGCAGTGTTATGTCACCATCTGAACAGGAACAAGTGTTTCACATATCCACCTTCTTTTCTTCTTCTTTTTGAGAGCAAATCATAACCATAATGAAATTCAATAAATATCATATGCATTTAGATTAATATAACTTTCTATTCATGCAATATTTTCAACATGCAAGTTTATTACAGTACTAGACTTTGCATTGCATTAAAGCTCAAATAAAATACTTTTAACTTATTGCACTGGCAAGCACACCCCCACTGGGCATTGGCAAACATTTTAATAGCTATTTACAAATGCTCTTCAATATATCTGCGTTTCTTCAGCTCTGTTCTCACACGATCGATCTCCGTGGATTTGTTTACACACCATCCAGCCTAACAGCTTTATTCCAACAGTCCTGTATTTTCCTCTCTAGATCCACTATCAATACACATATAAATATGCTATTTATTCATTTTTTGTAAAAATAAGAAACAGTATATTTTAGTCAGTGTTTGAGATACAAATTGTATTTTTTTTATGTGCACATTAATGAATGATAATGCATAGTGCTTTTGCTGGTTTCAGCAAAGTTCTCATTTCTCACTTTAAAACTGACGACTTAGTAGGAAATCTGACGTGATCATGAAGGTGGAGTGAAGGCGTGACAGTACAAGATAATCACAAGTATATGGACCAGTAAATCACATTAAAGAAGAGGAAGGAGAAAGGGAAAAGGGCCCTGGAGTACAGGTCAACTCTTTTGGCAGCAGAGGGGATGACTGGTTTTGGAGGAGGAGGTTTTTTGTTGTTCTTTGACTGGGATTTGCCAAGACCAGGGGCAGTATCAATGGGCTTCCCGTAGCAGTCGAAATTTGACAGCTCAAAGTCCCTTGGGAGAGAACCCACAATGCTGAAGTCGTTGGTCCTCAGGTCCGATTTAGAGGTGCACACCTTCTTGCAGCGGGTCTCAGCAACCTGAGAGCCAGAGGGACATAAATAAAAGATACATATGAACATACATGCATCCAGAATTAGAGCATAACTTCAAAGAAAAGTACATTTGTATCTGTGAAATATATGCGATACTCTGATCTGATATTTTGAATGTGCTTCTGCCAAACCCTGAGGCAGAATTCAAAGCAAAATGCTTTACACATTTCTTAAAAGTTGAGTCTGTTTTGATAAAACTCACTTTAGCGGGGCTGTGCTATGTGCGCAGTAAAACACTCAACAGCCAAGAACTGAACTGAAGTGGAACGGTGCAGGTTTCAAACAATTGAAGTAGCCGTGATAGGACAACACACGAGGTTTGAACTATTCTGAACGTGTCAGGAGGGAACACATCTGCAGCTGCACATGAACTCAGTCTGCCCTCTCTATGCTCACGGCTATCTGCCATTAACCTCCCTTTGTCAGCTTCTTCTGCCACTCTCCACTTGTTCGGTAGCTGCCTCAAGTATTTTCTGATCCCCCTCAGGACACTTACTGTCAGACGTTTGCTTAATTCCTCACTCTATGGTTTACATACCAGACACTTTCTCTCCTTTTGGTGATTGTGTTTCATGCCCTTTTTTAATAATCATGTTCCTTTTTTCACCTTTTGACAGCTGCTTGCTCCTTTGTTGGTTTGCTTTTTTAATCTGTTAGCAGTTTCTGATTTGTTCTTTGGGAACTGATCAGGAAATTCCAATCTAAATGTAAAACATTGAAACCTGCTTTCTGCATCTTTGAAAAGCTATTTACACAAAATTCTGAAAGATTATGGATTACTTTGATTTATGTGCAATTCACAAAATTCTAAAAATAAATGAGTCTTTAAAAAATAAAATGTATATAGTCAGTGCCAATAAGCTTAGACTATGAGAATTATGAAACACCTACAATGATAATTATTGGTGTTCTGCCCATAGATTTATTGCTGTGGCTAAAATCCCACAAATTATTACGTATAAGCTCCTCTGACACTACCATTCTTCTATAGTCTTTTTTGGCAGGTGATAGAATGCCCCATTTTTTTTTAACAAACATTTGACACCTTATACAGGTTCTATTTGCATGCACTAGTAATTACATAACATCCTAAATGCATATGGACTTCGTCAGAAATGAAAAAAAATAAAAAAAAATTAAATTAGACCATTTAAGCTTGTTCCAGTCGACTGGAAACAGACAACACTTCGCAGGAGCCGTTTGATCCTGAAGTTGGACAAAACTCATGCTGATAAATCAAACCTACTGTTATTTTAAGAGAACAAAGATGCTTGGAGAAAAAATTAGATGCTCTTTGTTCTCTATAACGTTGCCTAATATGGTTGCTCTCGCACTCGAGGGGTCTCGTAACCCTTCTATACCCTGTGCATGCCATCACAACCTGGGGTTATACAAACAACCTGCTGGCAGATTTAGTTCCAGGTCATCTGAGAAATCCCTTTCATCGACTTCTCCGAAGGCCCGTGGAGTGAACGGGATCTAATCAGACTATGGATGCTTACTCACTGAAGTCATTAGGCTCATTAAAGCTTCATTATTCTGATTTGGTTTTGACAAGAAAACCCATTAAACCCCAGTGCAATAATGTAATCCTCTCAAACCAAATGTGGTCCGGACATACGCGGACTGAGGAGTAAATTAATTAGGGGGGCCACGCCTGCGGCATGGCCCACGTATTACTCTTCGAAATACTTATTCCGCTCCTTATTAGGGGGGCCACAGCCGTAGGCAAGGCCCACGGCAGTGGGCCTTGCCGAAGGCAAGGCCCACCTATTACTCTTCCTCATATTTATTCCGTCACTTATTCTTCTCCCGCTTCCGTCACGATTTTCGGCGCGTAACTCGTCCCGCACGGTTCCGCGGATCGGGCCCAAAACCGGCCCGCGCGTCCGGCCCGACCACGGGATGCGTGCTTGTTAAAAACTTTCTCAAAGGACAAGGCGTTTTCGAATAAACGCCAAAAAACCGAAAAAATGCTGACTTGACATTTGCCATAGGAAATGCATGGGAGACGCCGCCAAACGGGCTCAAAACATGCCCGAAAGATGAGGCCCGTCAGGGCCTCATCGCTCTGGCCCACGACGT